>JAPXVT010000025.1:30501230-30516131 GCA_029823135.1 Acanthurus reversus
GGTAGATAAGTGAATCTGCAAGCTAGCTAGCTAGCTAGTTAGCTTGGGACATGTGACTAGCAGTGGTGGCAGAGCTGTCTCTGGGAGGGTATTGTGGAATGATGACATCCCAGTGATAAATAAGAACAAGTAATGATTGATTGATTGATTAATTGATTTTTCTTAATTTATGTGTCATGCACAAAGTGTCCTCATGAGCTTACAAGACATTAACACAATTTAAAAAATCACAAAACATTAAATATCTCAAATACCATTTAACATCACATTGAAAAAAGGGTGACAGCCCTCATAAGAGCATTAATTTAATACCCCAGTACAAATATCCTACCAGTAAGAGTACTAAAACTTGTTCTAGTAGAATTTATTAGTTGTAAAATACAAGACGTTCTTTCTGACAACTGAATCTGTGGTGTTTGTTGCAGGTCACATAATATTCAAAATGGTGGTGGTGGTTACTCATTGACACAATTGGTGAGGGAGTTGGACATCTTCTAAATCACAGCCTGCAAACAAGATCATCTGGGAGTAGTAAATACTAGGTATCATTGCGCGTGCATGTGAAAATGCGCGTACACGTGCGTGTGTGAGCATTTGCGTGTGCATGCACACCCCGCCCCCTGACCTTGGCTACTCCCACCCCTCTGACGTGACGAGGGAGTGGGTGTGTTTAACTGTGTTTATGTATGTGTTGTGCATTTGAATCCATTTACCCATCTTTTTCCGAAGCAGCAGCACCATCAACGGCAACAGAAGACCCATCCAATCATTTCAAACAGTGGATGTGAAGATCTTGGCCAGTCCTGCAATATTGTGGGTATGTCTACCTACGTCAGACTGTGTGCTTCAGTATCGGATGCTTCCCGTTACAAAAAGAGACGTGTAGAAAGTGGACCGTCTGAATCAGACGTAGAATTCGAGGGGTCACATGGGTATGTTTACTCTGTAAAATATCATGATGGCCGTGTTGGGTTAAGTGTTGGTGGTCATGCAGTTGATGGTTCTGGGGATGGTGAAACACGGAGTGAATGTTTGTCTGTAAAAGACGGGAAACGGGTTTCACTCTGTCGTCTGCACGTACCTTGACCAGCCTGGTTTTCCTGAGGTGCTGTATGTGTCTCAGTGGGTCAGCGCCACAGGTCCAGAGCTGTATCGAATTGACGCCGATCGTTTCTTCCATCATCCAGACGATTTTATTTTTCTCAGTGTGTGTGAAGACAGAGAGAGGGCGATAGCGGCCAGACGGCGTGAAGAATGGAAATCACATCCATACCCTCTGACCCTTCAAGAATTTGACTCATGGTTTAAAAATGTTTTCTACATTCTGTGGTGCCATTGGTGGTCTTTGCAAAAGGTGTTTAAGGAAGTTGACAAGGCCATCAAAAGAGACAGAATCATTACATCTTTTGAAAATATTAGAAAACGCCTTGTGTTTGACAATATTTCGCCTGGTGTGCAAACTGGTGTCCTTCAGCCGATGTTTAGGCCAAAAATCATCAGACATGATGACTGAAAACAAATGGTAGGCATATTATGTGTAGAATGAGTGCATGCATATATTCAAATATATATAGGTGTTAAACAGTGAGTTCTTTTTTTTTTTCTAAGAGGTGATGTTTTTTTAACAGAGGACAGTCGTGCATCTCCAACGCTCTTGATGCCTTGCAAGGCTGCTTACCTTAACTGTTATGACTGAGTTTGTCGATTGATTTTATTTCTTCTTGTGTGTGTTTTATAGAAATATCTACTTGGTTTATCATGGGGAATTTTTTGACAAAACTGTTTACAACATTTGGGGAGCGGGTCATTATCTGGGAATTATGTGGTATTTTAGATTACGCCATTGATAACAAAGTGAATGATGTTGCAAAGTATAAAAGCAAAAGTTGTGTTAACCGAACAGATGTCTGTAGATCAGAGACAATAATGGACATGGTTAGAGCACAGTCTTCCACAACAAAATGGGATGAGATAGAGCAGCTGATGGTGGCGAATTTGTATGAAAAGCCTGTGCTAGATGGTTTTTGTGAGGTTGTCGTGCATACCACAAATTATTTCAATGAGATGAAACTGCATCACATGTTAACCCTGTACACATTGTTTGTAGATGTCATAAGTTGTTATGTTCAAAAACAACAATGCAGGGGCGCCCGGTGGCTCAGTCGGTAGAGCAGGCGCCCAATATACAGAGGCTGTGTCCTCGCCGCAGGAGACCTGGGTTCGATTCCACCCGTGGCCCTTTGCTGCATGTCATTCCCCCTCTCTCTCTCTCTCTCTCTACCCTGTTTCCTGTCTACTCTTCAGCTGTCCTGTCAGAGAAATAAAGGCTGAAAACAAATCTTTAAAAAAAAAGAAAAAAGAAAATGCATTGATACCTTACAAGTGTTGCAAAAAATGCATATTTTCATTAACAGTAACACAAGATTTCCTGTTTCAGTAGATACCTTACGTGTTTAAAAAAAAACTTGAACTGTTGTCTTTCTTTTTTTTTTTTTACGACAAAGAGTAAAGTTGACGAAATAAAAAAGGTTGTGTGACAAACAATCTGGTCATTTTATGTCTCGTCTCTATCATGGAAAGTACGTTGCAAAAAATTTATTATGACCCTGCTCATCCCGGAGGTCTTGGGAGCATTAACAAGCTCCGCAATGCTGTCAGGGATTTTACAGGTGTCACACCTTCACTAACCAATGTAAAAAACTTTTTACTAGCTCAGGATGTGTACACCCTTCATGCCAAAGCAGCAAGACAATTTCCAAGAAACAGAGTTTTTGTTAGTGGTATAGACAAACAGTTCCAGAGGGATTTGGTTGATATGAATGAATATTCTACAGAAAACCATAATGTGAGCTACTTGTTAACATGTATTTATATATTTTCTAAATACGCCTGGGTTAGGAGTCTTAAAAACAAAAGCGGTTCATCCGTCACAAAAGCCTTTGAAGATATACTGAGCGAAGGCCGTGTCCCGGCAAAACTCGCAGTTACTGTGTTTTATAATAAACAGTTTCAACCACTAATTGATCAGTATAAAATCAAACATTTTTGAACATCAAATGAGACTAAGGCTAGTGTAGTGGAGCGTTTTAACAGAACCCTCAAGACACGTATGTGGAGGTATTTAACGTCTGTTAATTCACGAAGATTCGTTGATGTCGTCCAGGACCTTGTTGATGCCTATAACAAGTCTTATCACAGTTCGATAAAGATGGCACCCATCGATGTGAGTAAAGACAACGAAAAAATAGTCTTTCACAATCTGTACAAGTTAAAACTGCAGAGAACAGTGTCCTTTAAATATAGTGTGGGGGTGTCTGGTGGCTCAGTTTGTAGAGCAGGCGCCCAATATACAGAGGTTGTGTCCTCGCCGCAGCAGACGTGGGTTCGATTCCACCTGTGGTCCTTTGCTGCATGTCATTCCCCCTCTCTCTCTCTCCCCTGTTTCCTGTCCACTCTTCAGCTGTCCTGTCCTAATAAAGGCACAAAAAAACCCAAAAAAAATCTTAAAAAAAAAAAAAAATCCTCTTAAACCACAAGTTCAAGTATCGATAAATGGCCAAACCCTACCCAAAAGTTTATGCAAGTAGCTAAATTTGGCTCGACCTGCCACAACAATGAATATTCTGCTTGTATGTTAATGCATTTATAATTACAGAGTGTCATATTTTGTGACACAGGTAGAAGCCATTCTGCTGCATAATGAGTTTTGGTTCTTTTGCCCCCGTCAGTAAATTTTGCTAATAATTCTTGTGTATTTTAAGGCTCTTAAGCAGAGATTTTTACTTGTAACTGAATGTTTTTCTATTGAGGTCGCAACTTTTTAGAGATGCAACTAAGAATTATTTTTATTGTTTATTAATCTGAGGATTATACTCTGGATTTTTCAAACTCGGAATGGGATTTTGAGATTGGCACGCTCAAACAAAGCCACAAGAGTTTAAGAGAGGAATTGTGCCACATATCGGTGCTAAATTGTTGGCTGAAGCACCTTTAAGAACGGATGAGATGAGACAGGGAATGTGTGTGTGCAGCTGCTGCTATGAAGTGAACAGGCACACTAACATACTTTGTTTTCAGTTGCATGTTCTGGTTCGTAGCTGTGCAGATCAGGTTGGCCAGGTTACCTGCGTTGTCTGCAGGGATGCTGTCGCACAGATCCTCCTTCTAATAAAAACAGATACATGGAGCTGATGTTTTTCTGCGGCCTGTGACTCCTATACCAATAATTACTCAAAAACAGGTCGCTCTAGTTGGTGCGGTCAAGACGTAAGAATGTATAACATGTTATATTTCAGTAAAGATGCAGGAATATCTGAAGTTCAAGGCCAAAATGTGACAAAACAAGAATCCTCAGCCTTCATGTCCAAGCCTATCTGGCAGCGTCGGCCGCCTGCCATCATGTCTGGGCCGAGCTGCACGACTGCAACTCAAAACGCTGAAGATGTGTGTCCCGTAAGCCTCTCAAGCTATTTGCAGAGGTGTTTACAGATCATGTGCTTGTTTATGATTCATGCCTTCCACTGCATGCACAACTCTGCGAACACTTTCATAAATCACAGGATGTAATTTTGTCTGTGTGGTGGGCTCATCATAAACAAACCGCCTGCGATGGATTTGTAGGAGAGTGGATGGACTGAAGCTTGCTGGAAATAATTCAGTAAATCTCAGTTTCTCCACATCACATGCTTGATGGCTTTGTTCTTCGTTTATGCATTATGATTGGAATTTGTGTGAATTGTTGTCACAGGGTTAGAGGAGTATGCTGATATTTATATATAGCCAACAAGACCTGAGTGACTGGACCAGTGAGTCTTGGGTTTAAGGCCACTGTGTTGCTTTCAGTGTGCTATTTCTGATTAGAAACAGGAGGAGTTTGAACGCACACCAGTCGACAATTAACACTGTGAGAAAGGTAACAAGCAGAGCAGGATTAGTCATGTTTCAGTTTCAGTTGTTTTTGAGATGCCCACAGAAAAGTTCTGTTTACATTTAGCATGTGTCACCTAATTGCCTTGTTTGAATCCTTGAGGCAAAAACCTGTTGAGTACATTTCCTTCCTCCTTAAACATTTGCAAAGCCAGTTCAAAAAATATTCATTGTTTAAATCCATGTTAATTCTCTTATCACCCTTTTCCCTGCCTTTGTTTGGTGCCTTGCTGTGTTTGTTGATGTGTTATCAGTACCAACTGTCGATCACCTGAGTGAGGTGAAGCTGGTGGCAGGAAAGGCTCTCCCCGTGTGCGGCCATGTGACTTTGTCAGCATGTATGAGGATCCATTTGTAAAAGCTTTGCTGTGCTGTGCTGCCAGCTGTTCAAAACCCACAGTGTATCTTTTATCAGGATAAAGGTTTCAGTGGCGTGACACGGCTAAGACTGACGCTGTCACCTGCTGTGTTCTTTAACGATTTCCAGCTGTTTTATTAGAAATTCAGCTGATGTGAAAACTAGCCTGGACACTTCAGAGACTTTAAGCTAATCTTGAAACACCCAGTTAACTAGATCAGGTTTAGAAACAGCTAACACCAACTACTGCCCAACTTTTGAGACAGCTACGGACATTAATTGATATGCTAACGCCATATGAGCCTATGCGTTGCTTTAGATCCTCGGATGGAGCCTTTGTGGTCGTTCCAAAGTTGAGATTCAAATCCAAAGGCGACCATGCTTTTGCTGTCATGGCTTCTCTGCTTTAGAATGACCTACCCAAGGACATACGGCATGCAGAATCAGTGACTTCTTTTGCATCGCTTCTGAAAACTCACTTTTATAGACTTGCTTTTAAGTGAAATCAGCTGCAGCTGTTGGAAATGTTCAGTTTGCATTAGCATTAACTTAACACTGGGCGCCACAGACAGTGAGTGTTTTTTTCGTGTGGTAAAACCGGTGTACCAGGGATTCCCAGTGGTGACACGGGCTTATTAGTCGATGGAAGATTGTTAGGCTAATAGACAAGTCAGCAAACACACTTCTGTGCTGAGCGTGCCACTCATGCTACACTCTCTGTCTACACTTGGGATTCTTTTGTTATAGTTTTATCAAAAGCCCCCTAGCTGCAGCAATCACGTATTGTGCATTTAAAATACAGCTGTAAAGCGGAAAAAAGCCTGTCAATATGTAAAATCTAAAGCTGATATAGACTGTGTGTTTTGGTTGGAAAAAATAGAGTCAAAGATGGGGATTAAAATGTGTCTTTTCAAGGGAATTTATTAGTTTCAGTTATATGCTTAATGTAATCGTGCCAGTTTCAGCACCACTGTCTTGATGTCAATCAGCAATATGAAAAAGTGCAGACAATCTGAGCACTTAACGTTTTATATTTCTCCTTCCAGTTCCTGGTTAGCGGGGTCTCGGCTGCCCAGCTCTATCCCTCAGTCTCCGGGGCCTCTGTGGTGCTCCTGATGCCCCTCACCCACAACTGAAGATCCCGGGTGGGCGAGGGACTGTCAGGGATCACTTTCTCGGCGTGCTACTACATAAGGTGAAGGTCCTTCACTTAACACAACAACAACACAGAGATGTAGTTCAACATTTTGACGTATGAACCTCTAATGCAAAGTCAAGTCCTGAGTGCCATAAAACAGAAGGAAAGTGCAGCCATCTCACTGAGTTGGGGTGATGTTTTGTTTGGTAACTGCTGTCCTGAAGAGCAAACCAGTGTCATGGAATTGGGACATACTGTATTTCCATTTACACCGGTTATTGAAAGTACAAAGTGTGTTAAGTGCTTCATCCCTCAGGGTTGCCTCTGACTCAGAGCACTGAACACACACAAACACCGTGCTAATGAGTTGTAACCTCATTCTGCAAAGTTGACTTTTCATAAAGCTTAAAAATCCTTTAATCTGTCTCCTACTCATCCTCTGCACCTGCAGTGGATTTAATGCATGAATCCATTGAGTCACCTAGTTTCCTCTTCCCCAAATTTTAAAATATAAACTTAAGAGTTTATTCACACAGACCTGACAGAAGGACTAGAAAGCAAAGTAACAGTTACTTATTCACATTTTTCTGTGTTTCGTAATCCTCTGCACACAAATGTCTGTGTCCCCTCTGCTGAATATATGTGTGTGTGTGTGTGTGTGTGCGCACGTGTGTCATCTTGTACCCCAGACATGTGACTGACTGTCCCTGGGGATTAGAGATTTAGGATCAGATGGATCAGTCACAACTGTCATAATAACATCCTCATCTGTCTTCAGCAAGTGAAAAACACAAATTTGGTCGCCAAACACCAACTCCTGTTTACATTTACATACATTTTTATTCACTTTTAGACATGGAAATTTGTGTAAAAGTTCAGGAAGTTAATGAAAGTAGAAGCAGGTTTTCAAACCACACGACAGTTATGATACAGCACTTGTTTGCTGCAGACATGATATCATTTTTTCAAATAGAACGCGACTATAAGCACTTCCTTTTTTCACTTCAGAACTGCTCACGTATGCAAAAAGCTTTATTCGTACTTCAACATTTTGTTCTTTGTTGCATGATTTTTGGAAAAATTTTAAATGCCCAGTTGTTCAGTGGGTAACAGTCAGGTTACAATCTCTGATTCGAAGATAAACACAACCACTTTTAACGTGATATGGCTTAAATGTTGAGTCAGTTGGTTTTTTGAACTCACTAGACAAGCAGTAAGTTTATACTACCTAAGTATGAAATTAAATAATTCTTATTTTCTTATGTAAAAAGCAAAAACATGCCTGTATTCAGAAATATTATGAGCTGAGAAAGAGACAAAATGCCAAACTCTGATACATAATTCAAACTGTTTCCATATACTGTATATTTCCCTGTAGGCCAAATTTATCATGAAATTATGGACTGGGCCTGGTCTCTGTCTGCAGACCCTTGTGGGCTCCAGCCAAATCTCCACTTTTAAAATAAATCTAAGAGAAAAACTAATTAAAAAAAGTTTTCGTTTGTTTTTCTTTCCCCTGACCTACCCGTGATAACCCAGGATGAGAAGTTAACAGTGACACAGGCCACTTCAGTGAGTGGGAACCCCTCTTTTCTCCGCTTCCACTACCAGCTGAGTGAGCGTCGCTCGGCCTCCTGGGATACGGCTCTATCAGAGGACAGCCTTTTCCTGGAGATCCCTGCCGGGCCACTGGTGGAGGGGAGCAAGGAGGGGTAAGGATACTATCAGCGACCTTTACTTTAAACATATGAAGCATAACTCTGCTACATAACTGCTTATTTACAGTGAAGTCTGTACAGGCTACCTTTTTTTTTAACTACTCCAAATATTTATGTCTTGATATATTGATATTTAGTCCTGGATTGGCTGGCTTTCACGTAAATCAACCATTGCTCACGTTAAAAACTGTTAAAAAAGGAAAAAAAACTGTCAAGTCCTTCCTATCAGAACAATTTAGTGGAAATCTAATATCATATGGAGCTAATTTGTACTTGACAGGCTGTTAATCATGTTGTAAGGCTATCAGTGTGTCCCAAATTAAAATGGATGCTAATAAGTTTCTGTTTTCATGGCCCGTCTGTGTTGGGCTGTAATCGATCCGGGACAGAGTAACCTTGCCTGCCGTGGGCACAGAGCCAGTCACCGAGAAGCCGGCTTTGCTGCCGCCACTGCATTATTATGTAAAGTTGCAGTGCTTATGTAAAGACAGAAAAATAAAAAAAACTTTGTGTGCGTCATCACCTCTCCTCTCCCTCCTCGTTTACCAGCGCTCTCTCTTTCTATGTGCTCATGTCATCCTCAGGCTAACTGCTCTGCTCGAATTTGCTGAAGAGAAGCTCAAAGTTAACTACGTGTTCCTGTGGTTCCATAAAGGCAGAGAGGATCAATGTAAGTGCTATTGTTATGTTTAAATATTATTTTTTTTTAATATTGACTTTAAAAATATAAAGACCTTTGCCTGGGCACACAGTCAATAGTATAGATTTTTTTTTACTAAACAGAGAGCACCCTGAAGCAAAACTCTTGGTGTGCAGGACCGTGCTTGGATGTGGGGGGGGGGGTTTAAAAAATTGCGCCAACAAGTTTAAGCCACACTGCTTAACAAAGTATCTTGTTTGTCTAATCTGTGTACCAAGAGGGATATAGAAGTAATTAGTGGTTTTCAAGGGAGTTCTTGACAAACAGCTGTGAATCCAACTGCAGAGAGGTCGGATAAGGTCGACCAGAACAGGTTTGGATTATAGTGCCTTTGAACGTAACTTTATTTTCCCAGCAGCTGCTTGCTAAGAGTTGCTGTCTGTTAGCTTTACCTCCTCAAAACCACAAACTTCAACTGCAACGTAATTGTTTTCGAAGACAAATTTTCTTGGCAGCCAGGTGAATTCAGAGCATAAACATACGTCAGTCAGTCAATCAGACTGTATTTCAGTACTTTCCTTACTTTTTTTTGTTTTATTTAAGCTTTATTTATCAAGGAGAGTCTCACTGAGATCAAAAATCTCTTTTACAAGGGTGTCCTTGCCAAGACAGGAAGCAGCACATATAACCATGTATCAAACAGAAAACATGGACTAAACAGTAAAAATGTATAGATCACAATGGATACAGTCGGTATTCAGGGAAACGTCATATCCGTGTCACTCTGTTGGAGAAAACAGTCCGTTCACTGCAGTGTGGAGAAGCTGCTCTGTAGCAAACAAATTTTAAAAAAATAAGAGCTGAACTTTTAAATTGTACTGAATCCAAATACAGAACCGGAGAGAAGGATGAGCTCTGTCGTGTGTGGAATCTGACCCCAAAACACATTTATGTTTGTGGTCGGCACCAAATTACAAGTATCAAGACTCAACAGCTGGCATGGCTGTTGGACAGTTAATAGGGCTTGCTAACGTTAGCCCCCTCCAGTTAACTAACAGCATATAATGTTACATTACTGCTTTACTCCACTATCTATTGCCATGTTTTAAACCGTCTTACTGTAGGTTTATAAAATGAAGATGTGCATTATTCAGACTACACACCCTCGCTGTTCCTACACCGAATTACACAGATTTTACCAATATAACCAATGTGAACTGCCTTATGTTTGGTAATGATTGCTGCGCTTCTTTTTTGCTTTGAACATTTCAACACTAAAAAATTTTAGTTGTACAGAAAAGAGTTAGGCCCAACGTTGTTGAAATGACAGTGTATTATTGACATATCTTTAGCCTGATAAATTGTGAAATACTCAACTTATAGCCACAATATGTTACTTTTTAAATTTTATTTGCCATTTCTTAGCTACGTAATGATATGATACTGTAAACTCCTGAAGGGATGAAATCACTGTATGCCCGCTGGGTGACCAACATCTGTGAAACTTTAATTTACTAAATTCTGGTCGATCACATAATAACATTAACGGCTGTAGGGTGCTGATGTTATGGTAGCCTGAGTTAAACATATCTATCGTAAATGTTAAAGTGACTCTTACGAGGCGACTCAACCATGATGTCTGGGAATGACACGTGAAGTTTATTATTTGCCCTGTCATTTAGTTGATACAGACGGCAGTCTGATCCCATTCTTTTGGGGTTTTTTTTAAACTGTTCACTGGCAGATGGCAGCAGTGGCTCTATATAAGACATGACTGCACCTTTAATGTTTTAAAAGAGTAGTCTACGTTTCCCACTTTCACAGCTTGGGGGTAGGATTGTTTTCCTCCATGCTGACTCCGCCCTCCTTCCCAACGATGGCAAAACACTGACTGTATTTATCCCAAGATACAAGCAGACCTGCGGGAACATGTTGATAACTAAACTTTGAGAGGTGTTGTAAGATGTTGCAGGTTTTTCTTTGCCACTGTTGCCAAGTGATTGCTGGTGGGAAATGCTTATATGAGTTGTAATAAATTTAATAATAGAGTTTAGTCTTGACTTACTCCATATGTAGTGTCTTGAGACAACTTGTGTTGTGGTTTGGTGTTATACAAATAAAACTGACTGACTTATCTTTGAAGAGAGCAAAGAAAGGCGTCTCCCTCTGCCTCCAGTCTTTATGCTAAGCAAGGATAACTGTCATGATTGCGGCTCTGTAGTTTTTACACAGACAACATGATATGCATATCTGTCTCTCATGTCACGCTCGGAAAGGAAATGAAGACGTGTACTTTTCAAAACGTTCTACTTCTCCTTTAAAACTTTGTGCGGGACGTCTCAAATGACCAGAAGTAATGTGCGTGCTGTGAACCTGAGGGTTCAGGTGAAGCAGCAGAATGTCTGACTCTCTCCTTGTTTCCTCCTCAGTGTCCATCATCAAGACGTTCCACTACATGGGCTTTGAGATGGTGAAGCCAGGCAACCCCATGGTACCGGCCCGGCCTGATCTGGCCTTCATGGTTTACTCTCTGGACAACAGCAGCTCAGACGAGGAGTGACTGCCACACGGCCTCCCTGACACCTCCCTCTCCCACCCCGACTCTCCTCCCTTCCCTTCCCGTGTAGAAACATGTGTTGTGCTCATTTTCTCCTCATGCAATGGAATCTGCCTTGACAAACCCCCTCTTCCCGCTCAGAAATCCTTCATCACTGAGTGGGAGGCGTCACCTTTTTCACAGACATTTGATTGAAGGGGGGCGGGGTGGCGTGGGAGTGGTAGGAATTCAACGTGATGAAGACGCCCTCGCCTCCCCCCATTTCCAGTCCCGAGGATAACTGTAGATTGGAGAAACAAGAAGCGGCGTAGCTTGAACTAAGTCATCACATCCATTGCAGGATTTTCCTTCTTTTATTTTTATTTCTTGTTCGTTTTTCCTCTTTTAGTGGTTTCTCTCTTGGCCACATTATTTGTTTGTGTCACCATCAACGAGACAAACAACTGTTTGACGTTCAGGAGAAGGTTGTGTTTTACATTAAAATTCAGCATATCGCTCTTCTGATAGCTTCGACCTTTTAAAAGGACTGTTTGTAGGTTTGTCTCTGTGTTATAAATCATGCAGGCGGTGTCTTCACAGGACCCAAAAGAGGATATTGTGGGTTTGATCTGCTCAGTTAACCGCTGTTTTGCTTTAAGGTGTGACTTTCACAAGTAAAATAGATTGGTGAAAGCCTTGTGTGTTACATTTATCTTTAAATTGCATGTATAAATTTCTTTACACTTTTCTGACAGATGTCAAGGCATCATTCCAGCACATTTTATGCGCTCACTTTGTTTTGTAAGCTCTCATTTCCCCAAAACAGTCTAGCCACAAATATGGAAATACCCTGTTAGTCTCCTCAGACGTGTCAAAGCGAAGAAGCAGCCTGTGTGTTGAATGTCACAACAGAGTAGTTGCCAGCTTGCTGAGGCGAACACTTCATCTCCTCCTCCTCCTCTGTAGTCATCAGCCTGTCAAGCAGCCGACTGTGTGAGCTCTTGACGATCCGAAAAGAAGGAAGGCTTCAGTGTTTTCACGTTGTACGTCACACACACAGAATTAAACGTTAGGGTCACAGTTTTTCAAAGATCATAAGCTGAGGAATTGTGGTCAAATGGTCAAAAAAGCTGAAAAAGAAGCTCCACCTACTGTTATTTTGCATGAAAATCTACACGTTTGAATCCAGTGAAGCTTTAGCCCCAGTTTGGGCCTCATGGGTGAAGGTTAAGCTGAGCATCTGCTAAAAATAAACTCGATTATTAAAGAAACCCAACAGGTTGTTTAACACTTATCGTCGTTCTGAAGATGTTTCCAGAATCGTTGAAGACTTTATTATCATCTGGATGAAAACACAATCAGTGTGTTTCTGGATAAGAAATAAAAAGGCATCAGATTTTCTCTTTAGGGCTCTTACTTGTACGAGGAACTTTTAACTGGTTATGAAGCAGTTAAAATCTAATACTGATGCCTCACATCTTACCTACATCTGCAAATGAGACCATTGGTGAGGAGATTGTAGATTACTATCCTGTCTTTTACAATGCCTTTGTCCGGTCCGTTTCAGCAGCAGAAACGCTACGAAAAGTTTGACAGCACACAGAGCGCAAGAGATGATTTATTGTTTATGGGCATGATCGATCCGCTACTCTCTTTTTTTTACTAACTATGGTAGGAGGAAGGAGGATATTTCTCTTTAAATAACTTCAATATTTTGTGTTTATGGCAGAACTGGTATTGTGCAAATAAGTGGCGCGTTTCTTTGACTCTCTTCTAAAACAAATACTCGCCGAGACAAATTCTTTACAGCAGTGAGCAGTGCTGCTTTTGTCCACATATGTCGCTACATTTAACAGAAAATGAAAGTCCCTCTAAGGGGCCTCGACTCTTTTTCATATTCTTCAAATAGATAAATGAAAGTAGATAGATTTACAATGGATAGATTAAAAATGCACATTTGTCATTTTTCTCTATGCCCATGGTAATAAAATGTCTCCCATACTCGATATTTATGGATATTTGTGTATTCTGTCAGCGTGCGACCTTTTTGGATTGACCTTTAGCGATACACAGAACGTCCCAAGAGCATCTGAGAGCGTGCTTAAAATGATGCCATGCATCACAGTGGCTTCCCACACCACAGAAATTAGCCTCTTTCATCATTGCTAGTGCTCAAGGTCAAAGTATTGGTAAGCATGGCCATTATGGGTCATAAGGAGCCTCTGACAGACCAATTACCCCACGAGATGTGTGGGACTATGTTTTCCTGCTGGCTCTTTCATCTTTAAAGACTCTGAGCACACCTCTTCTGTCTGTATCAGCAGTGGGATCATTTGTTGAAATATAAGGGTCATTTGGACAAAAAAGATCCTACTGTATTCATAATGTCTTTTAAAGAGGAAGATTGAGGGTAAACAGGTCTGTATTTTAACTGACAGATGTCACCATGAAACTTTCAAAGTTGACCTTTTACATTGAGACAATTAGTTTTGTATTTCCAGGATTGGGACATTTTGTGTCAAAAACATGCATATGAATTTTCAGAACAGAATTTGAAAATATGACAAACCCTGGTTCAAAATTTGCCTTGTTTGTTGACATATAAGTCAAAAAGTACAAGTTTCAACAAAGGGAATTTCGGACATCTCTGTTATTTTTCAGTAAATCATACAATACTATCACTAATTGACCCTTCACTAGACTCCACCCCTCTGTCAAGCTCTGTCAGACTGGAGCCTGCACTGTCAGTATCTGCTTGACCTGGTGACACATTATTAGAGGTTTGGAAAAAGAGGAAAGTAATTACAGCAAGAAACAGAGAGGGTTCTGAAATAGGTCTTTAAACGATTTTTACTTGACTTGATCAACTTAGCAGCAAAACCAAGTTAACATCACGACGACATAGACAGAAGCTTAAGTCTACAGATCACAGTGCAGCTGTTTCTACTTGTGTTTTACTTCACTATAAAACAATATGGATGTTCTTTTTAATTTAGGACCAGGACAGGACAATTCTCTTTGCTAATTCATTTTAAAAGTAACATTAGGCTTTGTTGTTTGGTTCAAGTTAGTTACCAGTGTAGCAGGAGATAAAAGAGACATTGTCCCCCTGGCACAAATTACGCCACAAACAAATCCACAAAACCAGCCTGATAATGAAGGAAAACCAAAATGATTTCATGAGAGTCTATGGAGAACAGCAGCACAGTTTTTGGACCCTGGTTAGCGCTGGCTGATGCTATGCTATGATTGGCTAGTCTGCATCTGTGGGGTGGGGCTAAGCAATTGGTCAGTTCTACCTTTAGATATGCCAATGAGGCTATCTCAGCTCAATTGCAAAAATGTCCAAGAAGGGAGGCCAAGAAATCTGAGCTGATTTGGTATTTTGGACTTTTTCTTTTCACTCAGCTGAAAGGAAACATGTAGTTGAAGCCAAATGGCCCAAAATCTTGAATTGACCAGTGCAAGAAAAGTAGTTTTTAACTGTAGTGTCTCTCCTTGAACCAATCTGATAGTCCACTCAAACACGTCTCAATCCAAGAACAGTCCGAGCCTACTTTTGCAGTTTTTAAAAATTTAAGTACA
>JAPXVT010000025.1:30526942-30539095 GCA_029823135.1 Acanthurus reversus
CTCCTGGTACTGCAGCAGGTACCTGTAACAGCAACACAGATCATCACATTCATGTTTGTTTTTTGTCCCACTAGAACCATTTGGCTACAGCAAAATGATGACAACTGTGTTCCTGACTAAAGCTTACCTCTGTGCTATAAGTCTCAGCTCATTGGTCAGTACGTTGGCGTCTGATGTGATTCCTGCAACACTGCATGCCATGTCTCTGCAGGGGAACGGGAAGATGTAGGAACATTGCAAAAAAAGTTTTTTTCTCTTTCTGTGTATATCTTGTAATCTAACCATTGATGCCAATCACAGGCTAATGCAAACTTGTCTTTTACAAAATGGCTTAATGTCCTTTCATAGCTATAGATATGTTAACTATTTGCAGAGTGCCAACCAATGCCACTAAAATCTGACAATAAGGTTTAAATAGTAGTAACTCACTCATTCAGTTTGTAGATTTTCTCTGAGAAAAACACTTCATCCAGCAGTTTATGAATGTTCCTCCTCTCAGCAGCCAGCAGCACTCCGTCATTGGCTAAAATTCCCAGGCAGGTGCCGGCATGACCAATGGCTTCCATGGCATATTCAACCTGATAGAGACGCCCTGCGAAATGACACACAGTGAAGTTAAGATGGGGACACAAACACAAAGCATGAAAAGTGTAATTAATAACCAGAGTAAGTGCTGTTATAAGGTATGTGTATGGTGGGAAACAATTTTCAAAAACTGATATAAGCTGATATTAAACACAAATGGAAGAAGCCAGACACGCAGCAACAGCTTGCACCCTAATCTGATACATTATGCATGAACTCTTACCCTCTGGTGAGAAGATGGTTGTTCTTGAATCATATCTACGAGACTGAAAGGAAACAGTAAAGAGTGGAAAGCTGATTGGAACACCATCCAAAATTATTCCACAACATTTTCCTTCATCAACGTGTAAAATTCTATCTAATGTGTTCGCTAATGGACAAAATACTGACTGAAATATTGTCTATCCGTCAAAAAGTGCAGGCTCCATCACAAACCATGGGGACCTTCTAAAGGCAGAACGCAAAAACATCAGCAGCTAACAGGCTTTAACCTCAAATGTAATGTTTTGTCAGACACATAGCGTTAACAGGCTGCAGTGATGCTGCGTTTTTATCTCGAGAACATAACGTTTGCTAAAACAAAGAAAGAAAAAATCCAACTCAACATTCATGCTAGCAAACGAGTTTACTCACCATTTTGGAGTTTGTAGACAAACCCTGCCACTGAAAATAAAGCACACGTTAAAGTTAATCTGATTGTCTTTATGCAGACCGTTTTTATTGAAGCTAACCAGCTAGCTTCACGTCAAAACATTAGCTAAGTATCGTAACGTTTCAGATTTGCTTGGTCATCTGCGGCTGCTCGTGCCAGTGAAAGTGAAAGATTTCAAATTGTCTAACAGCTGGCTAACATTAACCTGATGCTCAATACTGACTGATGTTGGTATTAAATCCCTCTTCGCTCAGGTTACTTAACGTTACGTTTAACTTACGCGTTACCGTCAAACTATCAATGTTACACTGATGCTCGGTCACAAACGGCGATGAATCAACTAAAATTGAGCTAATACCGCTGTGCTTTATGCGTTTAAATGTAACGTTAACGTTAGCTTAGCTGGTGGCTGTTTTTGTAAAGCTTTTACACATGAACCAAGAAATAAGACACATACGTTAATTAATATAACGTTTAAATTGTAATTTATGAAATATAACATACTCACCGCTTACAGAGCTTTCAGCGGGGCGCGTTTTGATGACATCACAAAAAGGCGAGGCGTCGACGACTCTTAGGCGCGCCACATCATTATTAGTTTAAACTTTATTTATTTATTGGTGTTATGTATTATTTATTTATCTTTGCTGGCTTTAAACTCTCATGTAATCAATAATGAATTTAATGTTACATTTTTTTCTCGCCTTACGGCATAGATATCCATTGTACACTCCTTCCCCCCCCAGAAGTTTACCAACTAAATATAGTTGTCTCTTTTAAAATGGCAGTTTTATTGTAAACTGGTCACTTTCTTATTTTCAACATCAGGACAGCTATAAACACAATTTAGATCCGTCTGTAAAGAAGTCACTCGATGTTTAGCCTACTACTTGTGTAATTGTGTTATTATTCATTTGCACCACCAGGGGGTCCCCTTTCCCTGAAAGTGAGCCTTGAAGAACATCTTCTGGGATTTATTGTACTCTACCTTGAACAGCTGTAACTCACCAGTCAAGAATCAGTCTCATTGTAGAGGTCCTCAAAATTGCGCTCTTTGGAGGTTTTCTATAGAGGAGCTGCACCATAGTGTGTGTGTGTGTGTGTAATTGCTTTTCAGTCAGACAGTGCGCTCAGTCTTTAGTCTTGTATTTTCTCCTGCTGGATTCTCAGTCATCACTCCATTTATTCCAGTCAAAATGTTATCTTTGCTGTTGTAAACCTGGTAGATCAAAGTATGATCATCCTGACTCATCCTGAGTGTTTTATGAACTGACAGGCACAAACCCGTGTTGGCCTAAGGGTGGGATTTTTAGTCAGGATTTTTGAAGAGTTCTGGCTGTTACTGAAGAGGTGTTTTCCAAAGCTTATTACGCTCATTTGTATTCAACATCAAATCAAGCAAACATCATTATTCTGAGTAAGTAATGACACCTAAGCAGTCATCTTTGTTAACCGCAAAGTCAGTCTGCTTATTTTAACAAATCCAGTCCATCCATCAGTCTGTACATTATACTTGATTACACATTCTCTTCATCAGAATCACCCGTGATTTATAAATTGGTCAAGTGGATTACAGCACTGTAGAATTCTAAAACAAATTACTCTGTTTATTTTCCTCTCAGTTATACGGCATACAGAGTTGCCAAAGTCTGGCAGCTTATGTGTGAGGCTCGATGTTGGGAAGTAGAATGTTTGAGCTGCAACATCACAATAAACAAGCCATAATACTGCACTTTTTATTCAGAGATGAGGATTATACTGCATTTGAGATTTGTTTTGTTGGCCCTGGTGTCTGCTGTGGAGCTGGCTCACAGATCCTGGATCTGTCTGAAGACAGTTTACAACTTCTTGACCATATTTATCTTTGAAAAGCTTCTGACACAGGACTCACAGTGCTCTCACTGCAGACTGTGATTTTTAATATTTAGCTGAACCCAAAACATCTACTGGATGCCTTCTCTGGACTAATCTCTTGTAGCAAATAGCCACAATGTTTTGACATACAGGCTTATGGCTGAGTGATGGATGAGAACTATCCAATCTCCTCTGGCCGCCAATTGTTTGGTTGCACTGAGGGAGAAGATTATGTTGTTGTAATCATTATTTAGCTGTGAGCGCTAAAGGCCAGCGTAGAGGGATTTTTATTGGCCCCTATAAAACTCAACACAGTGGCAAAAGATACCCAGCAGCACCCAGGTGAAATATGAGGGGCTGAGGTGGCCAACTACCAATCACTATGTACAGGATAAGGTATTGATTTACTGTTAAGTATTTAAACACATGAGTATATGATACTATCAAACTCTCCCTGTAACATTTCTGTCATTTATATTTAGCTATCGAATTTATATTCACCCACAATTTCTTCCATCTACCATCTACAAGAGGGCCAATGAAGCAACAAGAAACTGTCTGTACAGCTACAGCATATACAATGTAGCCTACATGCTGCATGTATAAACACACATAGGCCTACATAGGCTATAAATATTGGTTGAATAATTAAAATTAAGTCTAAAATAAAGTTTAAAAAAATCTGGGCTACTTAGCTTACATTTAAACATTTCTTTTAACCTTGTCCTTTAGTAGGCCTACTTTTCTTTTATATTTCTTTTACTTTTTTAGTCCTACCTTTCCACCAATTTGTCTCTATAATAAATAAAACTTATTTCATTTCTACATTTCACTTGCCCATTTTGTTTTATCTCCTTGTTTTCCCTTTGGCATAAAGCACTCGAGAGGACTGTGTGGCTTGCTAATGTTAGCTTAGCAGAAAACACTAGCTAGTTAGTTGCTAAACACTAACATGTGACCACCAGCCTTTTTAGCCATCCATATGTTAGCTATCTGGCGTAAGCTTACTTTCATCGTAAAACTTATCCCACCAGTGCATGTTATCATGTTAAAGATTTGTATGACATTACTAGCTCTTGTAACAGCAGCTAAAACATTTTAGCCAACAAGCTAATGCTAACATTGTAAACTACCTAATGGGAGTTTCTTCAAGTGAATGTCTTTTGATCCTTGACGATAGCTATCAACTTCAGGAGATTTTTGCCAACATAAACCAATGACACGTAAAGTAGCCCAAAGATGGACACATTTTCAACTGGGGAAAAAAGACAAGGACTTGTTAGGACTAATTATCAAACGCTATCAGCAATTTAAGAAAACTGAAGATGTCTTAAATGTCAGTGTGGCAGGACAGCCTGGTGTCCCTGCTCGCACAAGCTCAATTTATCTGCACAAAAGTTGCCTAACTAATGAGAGACCTGTGTGAAAAGAAACACGCCGTTCTTGTTGTTCACAAACTTATATAAAACTTGGCAGGGATTCTGTTTTTTCTTTTTTTTTCAGTTTTCCAAGTATTAGTAACAGTTTGTAAAAACAGGTTACCTGAAACTATTAGCCTACAAAAAAATGGCATAGTGGAAAAATATTTGGCAACCATTGGTGTGTAACAGCCCTAGAGTCAAAAACAATTTCCCTTTAGTTTCTTTATCCACTCCTGTCATGCGTCATGAATCCAGGAACAACATCATTTCATCCAAGTGTTATTTCCCACATCACCAAGATGATATCAGACAAAGATGGTGCCCAATGAATCTACCTTCTTATAAGTGGTGTTATTTTTGTCCTCAGTGAGTCACAAAGTCTACCTAGCTTTGTCATCAGACATAATTAGGAAACAATGACAAAAAGACAAAATTAGCTTTGAATGTTGAAATGATGGGATGTCCAGGAGATCATGTTTGGGAATCAGGACAGGTATCAGACGGTGTGTCATCTCAGGTGGATGTGATACGTTATGGTGTAAGAATATTTCCATTTCTGCACAGAATTTTAATGTTTATGTCATGTTCTTTGAGACCAAGGGAGTTTGAGAGCACTTTTGGGTGAAATAGCTCAGGTGTGAAATGGCACCCAAACCCACAGGGCTACTCGTTCAGTCAGGCTGCAACCAACCAGCCCACATTCAACAACAAAAAAATTATTTTCTGTGTTTATTGTGTCAGTTACTCTATTTTAGTTTCTGCAGATTTTAAATTTGAACCACTGCCTATGAATGCAAGCTTCTGAACTAATCTAAACTCTTTCTCTCTCTTGAAGAAAAGCAGAGAAAAGGAGCACTTCTTTGTGGTGAAAGGTGAAAAAATCTAAATAAGGTGCTCTTTGGTGCAGGTGTGATATAATTGCTTTATTTAACTCTATTTTGATTTCAAATAGTACCAGGCTACATTGTTATTTCTTGGAAATTACTGGGAAATTGCACTCTGTTAAATAATGAGTCTGTTTTTATCCAACATAAATATGAATTTGTTGGAGAGAAACTGAAGCCATTAGTTTGGCTTTGTAAAAGAACATTTTTTGTATTTGATTTAATGGTTTTATAACATCTTATTCCCGTCATTATTCCTAAGATCATTAATTTCAAAATCCTTGTTTATATAATAGTTAATATTTAAAGAGTGGTATTTTGGGGTCAGCTTACGTTTTCTTTGTGTTTACTTTTCAAAAGTTAGATGTGACAATACCACTCACATCTCTTTCTGCTTAATATAAAGTTACTGCCAGCAGCCAGTTAGCTTAGCTCAGCATAAAGACTACGACATATTACTGTTTTTACACTTTCAACAAGATAAAATGTGGTAGTAGTGAGGGTTTTGTTATCTTTGGATGGAGCGAGGCTGGCTGATTCCAGTCTTTATGCTTTGCAGCTAATGTTACCTTCACATTTGTTTGTATGAAAAGTGCTGTACAAATAAAGTCTGAATGATATTTCAACACAAAGGAGTGGTGTAAATCTTCTCATCAATTAGCAATAATTGATAATAATTAATCAATAAGCATATTTCCCAAAATTTCAAACTATTACTTGAATTGCAGAATCTTTTTCATCCCGAATGGTTTTACAAAGAAATCCTACAGTTTCTGCACACAGATTCTTAGTTTTACAGAAAAAAGCACAAATGCTCCACTCAGTGACTTTGTTGCTGTTTTTTGTTTTAAGCCATCTCAGTTTTCTGGTTGACACACAGAGGACTCCTGTCGCCTTCTGACTTTGCGCCCTACTATTTCATCCTTTCCATTCTATTGTCTCCATCAGCCCTCCCCCTGCCCTCAGCCACTGTCTGTTCTTTCATGTGAGGCTCCTGTCATTTTGGACACTGATGCTGGCCTGAATGTACGCGCCGAGGGCCCCACAACGCGGAATTGGATTCCAACTTTCAGGGCCGAAGGGAGGATTTCCTTTTCAAAATGTCTGGCTGGTAAATATGTCACCAGGCTGAAAACCGATCCTGTGAAAAACAGGTGGGATGTTTTCAAACTCGCCGCAGGAGCCTGTGCGATCTGTTTCTCCCCTCACACACACCTGAAGATAGAGAGAGTCAGTCCCCTGCCAGCAGAGGGATTGTTTGTCAAGAGTAAGCAGCCCTGGAGCAGTTTGAAATCTGCTGCTAAATCTTCTCTAATTAGATTCACCAAAGATTTACTGTGTGTAGTATTTCTGCGCACCTCGGAAAGAGTTTCACTGAACACCCCCACGGTGATAACGAAAACTAAATGACACTGACCTTTCAACTGACAAATCCATTTTGACGAGGATGAGTGTTGTGTTAGAGGAGCACTGAGTCATGGAGAGTTTCTTGTCAACACGTCTTAAAGAGGAAAGAACCTGTTACTCATGCTGTAAGTCAGGAATACTCGTTTCTGCAAAAAGAATTAATCAACGTCAAACACTCATGTCTTACAGTCTAAAGAAAACTCTGTCTACACCACACAGTATTAGGCTATCTGTTGGAACATTTTTTGCCAGCTGCATACAGCTTCTTCTTTTCGGGAAGTCTTTCAGTCTCAAACTGCAGTTAGTTTGTGTTCATGCCCAAGATAGCTGCCAGATAGCACACTACCTTATCAATATTCATATCCTAGCTCAGCGGGTACTTGATCAGTTTGTCAGTAAAAGCTTCGATAATGTAGGCTACAGGTGAGCAAGAGTCTACAGCCATGTTTTTAGTCTGTGCTGAAAGCTAACATTAGCATGCAAACATCTTAACAATGAAATGTCCAACATTTTGATGCTTACCGGGTATTACGTTGAGCATTTTAGTTATCATGTTAGCATACTAACATTTGCTAATTAGCAATAAACATAACGCAAAAGGAAGGCTGAGTTTTACGCTAATTAGCAAATGTTAGCATACCAACATTTGCTAATTAGCACTTAACATAATGCAAAAGGAAGGCTGAGTTTTACGCTAATTAGCAAATGTTAGCATACCAACATTTGCTTATTAGCACTAAACATAATGCAAAGGCAAGGCTGAGTTTTGAGGGTGTTCGCAAAAGCAAAACATTGTATTAGACAATTCAAAAATCACATGATAATGGCACCAGAGGAAAAGTTAAGGAATAATCAAACTTATTACAGTTTATTTGGAAGAGGGCATAAATGTAGGCTATCAGATGTCATGGCAATCCATCCATTAGTTTTCAAGACATTTCACCTTGAACCAAAAATATTGAGGGGAAAACAAGCTGTTTTATCCTCCGGGGACAATGAATCTTTGTACAAAATTTGGTTCCAATCCCTAAAGCACATGTTAAGCTATTTCACTGGATCCATAAAAAGCTCTGACCTGCAGGTGGGAGCTTTAATTCCTCCTCTGTGAACCAGGAATATCATTGCCATTTACTCTGTAATCAATCCTTAACAGTTGTTGGGATTTTTCACTCAATACCAGACGGGCTATGTAAAGAAACTTTGCCTCGCAGCACCAGCAGAAAAGTCAGAGGATCCCAAATATCAAAAGGCATCATCCTCCAGGGAACATCCTCAAATTTCATGGTGATCCATTAAATAGTTTTTGGAAGATGCCAGTTGAACAAAAGTGGTTGCCATCCCCAGAGCCACACAGCTTTTGTAGCTAAAATTAAAGCCCATCTCTAGGATTAAAACCTCTCTTTACCTTCATCAAAGTGTGTTAGAGATCTAACAGAACACGGCAGACATATTAGGCTATCCTGACATCACATGGGTCTGTTTTACATAATTACATCTATAAGTGAAACTCTCTAACAGCAGAAGCAAATCAACAATATGATGTAAAACAAATATGGAAAACCAAAAAGACAGTTAAAACTTTGTTTATGCTTGAAATTGTGCACTGAAGAGCAAAAGAAAGAAAAGGAATACTACAAATCCAAAGTTTCACCTCATAAAGGGCTTTTTTTTCATCATCTCTCAGCTTTTCATCTAACTGCTTCAGTAAGTGAGTCAGTTTAGTCAACTCTATTTTATCTCATCAAATATTGTATAGTTGAAATTAGTAGCCTGTGACACAAATAACATGGAGATTGCACACTGACCACTAATGCATTATTAGATAAGTTAAATATCAGGGTTAGAGTGAGAAAATATTTTTAGTTTTGCAGCCTTTTGAGCCCCAATTTTGATTAGATTTCTGATCTTGCCCCTTACAAACACAAACATCTGATAGTGTGTGTTGCATTGCTTTATGTAGCTGATGATAAAGGGAGAAACTGCACATCATATCTCAACAAAAGAAGCAAATGCTAAAGGTTAAAAGGCAAATGCCTGCAATAGAACAAGGATAATTTCACATAGAAAACCTCAGAAAACAATAGAGAAATATTAAAATTAGCCTAGATGAATATTAATGTGATTTTACCATCTGGTTCATCCAGGAACCTTTGTGTGTGTGTGTGTGTGTGTTGGGGAGGGGGTGTCCACACTTCTGTCCACACCCCGCCCTCATGTCAGTCATGTGATGACTGACAGCGCGTGCTAACAAATCCTACGTCCTCACTCATAATGAATTAAACAAATAAATACGCAAAACCCAAACTGAATTGTCGATTCTCCGCTTGAAAACAATTACTGTTGTTTCACAGGAGGTTCCTGCCTTCATCCCACCCACCCATAACACTGCTACAGCTCCCACCCTACGGACCTACGTGGACGCGCAGCGCGAGTGCACGCGCGGTACGAGCGGCAGCAGTTGTAGACGAGGAGAAAAAGGAGTGAGAGCGGAGCGGAGAGGAGCTGTGGGAGGAAGGCGACGTGACGGGAGGACTCAAAACAGACGCTCTCAGGACTACGACGGAGAGAAAGAGGCTGGGACGCAAAAACTGGATCATATCTGCGGCAGACTTGGAGGTTTGAGCGGCGGGATAAGAGGCGCGGACTGTTGCGCACGACAGCGTTTCCCTGCGGTAAAATCAGCCTGAGTTTTTTGGACAGGAGGCGCACGGCTTGCCCGCTCTTCCTCGTTAGAAAGGAGGGTTCAAACCCGGGAGGTTTTACGGAGCAGCGGACTGAAGGCACACTGGAGGAGGTAAGCCGCCTTCCCTCCTTTAGGTCCTCGCTGTATTTGTGTATTGCTGTCAGTGCAGCGGACAGACAGGGCTGAGTGGGGAATGTCAAACCTCCGTCTTACGGGTTGCCCGCTGTCTGTCAGTTTAACACACACTGCATGTTCCCCATTCAGCTGTAGCCTCCTCCCAGACCGCATAACATGTATTATTATGAAAAAAAAAAAGCATCGACATTGTCAAAATATCCTCCAGCGGCTCGGTACGCACCCAGAGCTCCAAGGCTCACCCCCTCCCTCCCCTCCACCTCAGCCCCCATCATCGCCACCGCTGCTGCCGCCGCCTTGGATAAATGTCACGCTGTTTTTCTTACATAATGCGTAAATGTGCAGTTACAGATGTTGCCAGGCGTATGATGGACGCCACATCTGGGCTGCAGTTTTTGTGTGTGTGGAGTCTGACAGTGCAGCAGCAGCAGCAGCAGCACTGAACGTGACGCACTGTTCTAAATGAGATTCTGTGGAGCTCTGCTGCTGCTGGGGCTCATTGCCGCAGAGGAAGGCTGGAGCTCTGGATGTTCTCGTGTGATGTTGGTAGTGTGAATGCTGCGGGGCTTTATTTTCGTGTCCCTTCACGGTGTTGTGACATTTTTCGGGATGTGTGAGGCGTGAAGGCTGCTCTCATCACAACGCTGCTGCTGCTGCTGCTGCTGCCTGATGGGGCTGAGGCTGTTACAGCTGGGCACAAGTATGCTCACACTGGCTATGCTGTCATGGATGGAGGTCAATAGGTTTGTGTGTAGTGTGATATCCTGTTGATCACAATAAACAGCCATAAACCTGATCAGTTTGGGATTGAATCTCCTTTAATTCCAGTAGGCTAATGCACATTGTTGTCCTACTGAAATAAAACCCTGTACAGCAGTAAGGTTTGACCTGAAATGATGAGTAAAGCAATCAGTTCAGAGTAAATTTAATCTGCCATCAGTTTTATTAAAAATAAGCTCCTCAAATGTGAATAGCCTGCTAGCAGGTTTGCTCGCTTATATCATCTGATTTCTGACTGTTGTTTGGACAAAACAAACGATTTAAAGATGACAGGTGTACATTTCCACTGTTTTATGACCATCGATCAATTGATTATTCTAGAAAATAATCAACAAATAAACTTAAAATGACAGTATTTTTGTTTTGCATCACAGTTTAAGACTTATTCTGCAAATAAAGAGATGAAGACATGTCAGTTTTAATTGAAAGGCATAAGAAGTAGAGTTGACGTTTATGTTTTTTAGGCTTTAAAATGGAAACTGTTGAGACCAAATTTGCTTTACGGAATAAAACTTGACAAAATGAACTCGGAATATCGTATCATATTATGACTTGAAGTCACAAAACATGAGCATTAGAGCATCAGCTGCCTAAAGCAGTTCCATCACATCATGTTAAATCAACTCCATCCCTCAGTTTAGAGCTGAAAAGCAGCAACAAACATCATGGGTTTGTTGCCAGGTTTCAGTTTGGGCTGCAATGAGGTTAGATTCAGTCAGCTGACATGTTAAAACAGGCCTGCGTGGCTTCGGCCAAACCAGACCAGACCAGCAGTGCCCTCGAGGTCTCTGTCCACGAGCCAGAGAGCTCGGAGGTGATCCACCCTACTCCTCCTCCTCCTCCTCCTCCTGCTGCTGCTCCTCCTTTGGCCATGAAGAGCCTCTGAGGAGTCATGGCCGAATGTGACGAGCAGCGTTCATTAAATGCAACAGAAAAGGAGCTTAACTCATTACAGGTGTTATTTTTTCAATGCCGGGTCAGACGAGTGTTTCTCACCTCCTGCAGGAGATCTGACTCCCTCAGTCTGAGGAGGTTCCCCCTCATTGCGCTGTCAACTTTGCTGACATTAACATTTCATTCAGATTATTATGTAAGTGGCAAAGCCCCTTGAGAGCGGCGCTGAAAACATCGCTTTGACAGCTCCAGCTGCCCGGCGTGAACGCGCTGGTGAACGCAGCATGAAAGCAGCTCAGAAACGGCTCGTTTTCAAACGTGTGACAGATGATGAAGACGTCACGGCGGGAGAAGAGCATCCACGGCGACTTCTTCTTACTCAGTCACAGGCGACATAAAGGCCGTAACAGCAAGAAGATACGAGGATGAGGGTGTTGAAACAGGAATATCATTCACTGTGATGATTCATGCAGACCGAAAGCCTCTAATCCCTTTTTCTGGAGCTGTTTAAAGACTCTCCCAAATAATCACAACTTCATTGGCACACTCTCCGTTGTAACGAAGCCAATCCATTTGTCCGAACATGCAAACTGCACCCACAGGCGAACCTTACATCTGGTATGCATTCACGTCAGTGAGGGAATACCACGAGACGTACTCATAAACTTTGTGGTTACCTAAACTTCACAGCGAGACACTAATCTCCCTGTGTTTACAGAGAGGAATGACTTATAACACCACAACGAACAACAGATGCATATAAACTACTTTGGAGTGCCGTTCAAGCAGAACAGCTTATTAAACTAATCATTTCGATGAACTCCAATAGTACTTAATCGTTGAAAAGGTTGTTTTGCC
>JAPXVT010000025.1:30582337-30593464 GCA_029823135.1 Acanthurus reversus
AGGTATTACAACGGACACACACACACACACACACACACACAGAGTACATTCAGTGTATCAAAGTGTTATTAGTGTTGACAGCTGCTGACACATTCATCCGTGCAGACCGCAGAGCTCAGGTTAACCTTTCACTCACACACACACACACAGGTTGTGTGGTGCGTTCGAGGCTCAGCTCACTTCATATTTCCCTCCTGCAGTAAATGACGAACACATGGGGAGACGTGTTTTTTCCATCCAGAGTTTCCAGCTGACTGTTTCCTGGCTGTAAACGCAGCACAGAGCCATCTGCTGCAGTCTGACACGTTCACAGTCCAACTGTCTCTCACTGCGTCTCCAAACACCTCGACACTGACTCTGGATCAGCTGCAGACTCTCAGAGACACAGAGGAAGCTTCAGCTACCTGCTGTGAACAGGTAGAGTTCAGCTCTGTGGACGGCAGCGTGACGCCTCCCTGTGGAGAACTTTATTACTGAGCTTACTGTGGTGAGACTGCACACACACCAGTGTGTTCCTCACAATGAAAACACACACGAGCAGCAGAAGAGCCTGTTTTCATTCTCATGTGTCAGACAGTTTGCATTAAAATGCTTTTCACCCACAAACTCACCGCGGGATTGAAGTTAAAGACCTGCAGACACATTTATCAGACTGTCAGCTAGAAGTGAATCAGACACTTCAGAGATTTTCTGCATTTGTTGCTCTAATTCCTATCTTTCAAAGTTCTTAATGCCCGCGGAGCCATGAAACAAAGCTTTTTAAGACAATTCCTCCATAACTTCATTCACAGAAAATAACTGTCGTGACAATCAGTTATTTCAGGCAGCTTTCAGCCTGCAGATCGATGCAGCTGTTCACAGACACAGCAGCTAAAGGCTAACAGCAGCAGCTAAATGCTAACAGCAGCAGCTAACACGCTTACAATGTCAATGCTAACATGTTTAGCAGGTTCATGTAACCGTGTTCATGTTTTAATGTGAAACAATAAACACAAAATTTTTCATATTCCTAAATTATCTGATCACAAAACAACTGATAACTGAAAAAACTGAAATCCACCAAATCTGCTTCACATCGACTCAGACAGTGTTTACCTCCTACAGACCCCCCCCCCGGCGCCTCCTCCTCCCTCTCACTCCCCTGCCGCCTCCCAGAGTTCCCCTGGTGCGAGCCCTGGGCCCAGGCCTCCCCCTGAGGAAGGCGAGGCCTCATCTCTGGGTCTTCTTCAGTCTTGCTCTCATACCCTGCTCTGTCACCATGCTGCTCTATCTGTGCCTGTCATCTGTTCTCATTGTGAGAGCAGTCTGTCTTTGGCCTCCAGCAGTGAACGTTTAAGTAGAAACTCGAGGAGTTGATGATGACAGTCATAAGTCACTTTTTCACAGCTTAATAACTCGCTGAATTAGATTGACAGCTGAGGTCAGCCAGCTGCAGAGAGCTGATGAAACGAGCGAGAGTGCTGAACAGCTGCTTTCAGTAACTGTATATTTATATCAAAGCAAAAGAGGCCAGCAGGTGAACTGTGGTTATAAAAAGCTATTAGAAAATGATAATGAGAGGCTGCTCGGGCTCAGTTTGATCTGACAGCTTTCTAACCTTCTCTGTGGTCATCCTGATCAAATGTCAGGGGTTGTTTTTTTTTCCTCTATCTGCCTGTTGACAGAAACAGAAAATACATAAATTAGAACTATTAAATACATTAAAAACTGATAAGCAATTTTTTTCATTTTTTGTTTTGATCTTTTGGTTTGGACGAAAAGCTCAACAGAAAGTGTGTGTAATGCACATCTGTTTAGCTGACTGACGCAGTGAATTTTCAGTTTCACTTTATTTCTTGTTTGTCAGTCAGTCCAGTGTAAACATTAGGTGTTTGGGACAGGAAGAATCATCTCATTATTTAAGAACTGCAGAGTTTATCTGCAACGCAGGAACCATGAATGGTCATAGTTCTTAGAACTTTGTTCTGAGGGACTTATTTAGCTTCAGTCAGTACATTTACATAATGTGAGAGAAAATAGATATATTGTGTTAGTCTGGCTAAAAACGGACTTTTAAAATGCATGTAAACAGAAATCGAATTTCTCAAAGTCGACCTAACACACCTAGATCATGCGATTTGGAGTCAAATTACTCCTGCACGTATATGACTCAACCAGACCCGGACTGGCCTAAGCAATCCATGCTTAATGGAATAGCTGTGGCGGTCTTTGACATTTGTAGAAGAAAGCCAGCACAAGAACAAGAATACCGTAAGAACGAGGGGTAATGTGCATCTAAATTGTAGCAAAAGTAAAGCGTAGCTATGACGTGTACAGGGCTGTAAAGTTGTCCATGTTTTCACCGTTTGACATGGATTCCGCTAGCCACTTGCTAACTTGTTTGTAGCTCGTTTGGCTAGCCTGAAGAAAGTAAACAATAACAATAAAAAAACAATAAAACAATAACCAGCTGAACACATATCAATGAAACAGTGATGCAGAACCCTTTATTTGTTGTTGTTGTTCTTGAATATTGCTTAAAAGTTATGTCGTAAGTCCCCTCAGTGGGTTCCTATTAGCATTGCGAGTGCCAACAGGAAAAAAAAACAACATAAAGATGTAGTTACCTGGGAACTCCCAACGGGACGGTTCCTCTCAAGGAGTTCCTAATGTGGTCCGAAATTATTTCACCTTCTACTGATCGGATTTTGTTCTGTAGCCTGGGATCTTCAGAGTGACACGGATTTGCCCGAGCAGGCCCCTTAAGTGCTGGTTTGTTCATTTGTTTTTCACTTTATTTGTACAAGCAGCACATAGGAGCCCACCAGGAAGCACAAATGGACTGTGAATACAAACTGTATTTACATTTCTGCATAATAGGCTTGAAACTTTGACCTTTTCCCCATTTGAAGAGCTCATTAGTGACTGCTTAACAGACGGGGGAACATTGTTTTGAATCTTGTGTACCGTCTTTCATCTCCGTCTGTTTCTGAGCTCTTTTCTCTGCCTCTGCTCCGTCTTTCATCCCTCACATTCCACCTCTTTGTGACTTACAGACACCCAGCTGTCTGTTTCCTCTCTCTCTGTCTCTGTCTGGTGGTGGTGGGCTGCTGCAGGCTGCTGTAGGTGGTCAGACAGCAGGAGGGAGAGGAGGGTCTGTCTGGGGCGCTCAGAGGACGACTGGCCGGCTCATCTTCCCCGTTTTCTCTCTTACTGTATCCGTCCAGCTCATGCACTTGCTGTATCTGAGAGAATCATGAAGAAAGAGTTATTCAGCAAAAAATGCAGTTTTTTTTTTAAATGAGCAGAAAAAACTACCTCAGTTTTGTGATGATCTGAAAGAGAAAATAAAAGAAGGAAATGTAGTAATGGCTTTAATTGAGGTCTTATTTTTACATTTTGTTTTTCTTTGATAATCCAGCAACTTATGGCTTTATACACACGAATATGCTTGAAAAACATATCATTTAGAATGTCTGGTATTGGCATGTAGCCTAGTATTTGTATTTTGTATATCTACTTGAAATAAGAATGTTGTAATTACTCTATTAAAATCATGTTGGAAACTCCTTATGCTGCAGAGTATACTGACTCATCTGAAAAAGGAGCTTTTATAAAATACATACATAAATTGAATTTTGGACCGCTTTGGCAGTCACTTGATAGAATAATTTATGGTAAAACAACTGAAAATTGTTATTTTTTTGGTTACCATTCAGTCAAGTGAGATAAACACACACTATTGGGTCAATTAAATAACACTGAACATCAGTTTAAAGACACAGTATATTAATATCATTGCTATGCATCAGTACTGTAAGTAAAAGCAATCTGAGGTGTTTCTGCAGCATCCCCTCTGTCCTCTTATCTGCAAATTTAATCGTAATTGAAAGTTTTCAACGTCACTTTTGCAGGTTTTCTTGTGTGTGAAGCAGACTTTGTGTGTGTGTGAGTGAGTACGGAGAGAGAGAGGGAGAGAGAGAATGAAGTGCTGTGTCCACTATCAACAGGGAAGTGGTGAATTACAGCATTGTACTCTCATTACAGCCACTTTTGTGTGGAAGTGGCAGCTGTTAATCTTGGCAAAAGGCTACAGTCCTTGGATTATCACGAGTACACACACACACACAGGCTATGCAACTCTGATAAGCTGGCCAGTAGCCTTTAAATTCATGAAGCAGCTACTGTTCCTCATTGTTTTGAATAGCTATCGGTTCTTGTCTCTCTCTTTGACTCGTGTCACGCTCCTCTTTTGTGGCATTTCTGGTAGTAGTTCCCTTTGCAATCCAAAACAGAAAGCCTATTGAGTCGGCCTGCTCTGTCATGGGACAGATGAAATCGCCATGACTCTACTGACCCTGTTGTGACTCAATGTTCCAGAAATGCCCCAGGGTGTGAGGACAAGAAGTGATGCCTCAGACCGCTAATTTCTAATTTGATGCCTTGTTTCTTTGCTGCCATTTTGAACCTTTTCCATCTCTGTGTCTCTGTCCTCCTCCAGCTGTGATGTCCTGAGTCAGTCCTCCGGGCCCAGAGAGCGGTGTGCTGATGGGACCCGCTGCGCCACCATGAGCTTACAAGATGGCGGCTGCAGCTACCCCAGCAGCGCCAACATGGCCACCGCTAGTGGCAGCATGCGGCGGCGCCTGGAGGACCAGGAGTTCACCCTGCGCGTCTACCCGGGCGCCCTGGCTGAGGGCACCATCTACTGCCCCGTCACCGCCCGCAAGAACACCACAGCTGCTGAAGCCATCGAGTGCCTCATCGATCGGTTGCGCCTGGAGCGTACCAAATGCTACGTGTTGGCTGAGGTGAAGGAGTTCGGCGGGGAGGAATGGATCCTGAACCCAGGCGACTGCCCTGTTCAGCGGATGATGCTGTGGCCACGAAGCGCCCTGGAGAACCGCAGCGGCCTCGGAAGTGGCGACGATTACCGCTTCCTGCTGCGGGAGAAGAACCTGGATGGATCTATCCATTATGGCGGCAGCCTGCAGATGTGGCTACGAGTCACCGAGGAGCGTCGGCGCATGGTGGAACGGGGCTTCCTTCCCCAGCCTGCAGGGAACGACCCTCCGTCCGACCTCTGTACTCTCCCGGAGCTTACGGAGCGCGCCATTTTGGAAAGCCTTCGTGCACGTTTCCGCCAGGAGAAGATCTACACGTACATTGGGAGTATTCTTATTGTGATTAACCCTTTCCAGTTCCTGCCGGTCTACAATCCCAAATATGTCAAATTGTACGACAACCACACGCTGGGGAAGCTGGAGCCCCACATTTACGCTGTGGCAGATGTGGCGTATCATGCCATGCTACAGCGGCGGAAAAACCAGTGCATAGTCATTTCTGGTGAGAGCGGGTCTGGGAAGACTCAAAGCACTAACTTCCTCATTCATCACCTGACTGCACTGAGCCAGAAGGGGTTTGCCAGCGGGGTGGAGCAGATCATCCTGGGAGCTGGGCCCGTGCTGGAGGTAAGAAACATGACAACACCAACACCAACACCAGCAGTATTGTTTAAATAATACAGAGGATGTGGCTCTGCATATGTTGGTCTGTCAGTTTGTTGGCAACAAAGCTGAAAATCTCATCAAATTTTCATAAAATTTGGTTCTAACAATGGTTTGGTGGTGGTTCTAATGTGCATTAAATGCCATAAGGAACTTTTCAGAGAGACACTTCGTTTCAAATCATTGGTGAATGGGGATAAAATGATATCTGATGATGAATGAAGAACCTTTCTGTCTTGTTGGAAATGTGTTTTGATTGCATTGTGCCTGACTGACACTATTTATGACTGTAAGAGTCTAGCAGCACTTTTTCAATGCCGGAAATTTCTCAGAAACCCATGAACCTTTTCATGAACTCAGTAACTTTGCCTGGAACACACCTGCAGTTTGATACAGAGGAACTTGTGTCCAAAGTGAGTTCCTGGTCTGTAGTTCTGCTCCACGAAAAGGCAAACAGGAATGTGCACAGAGAACTTTATGGTCCTCTTTTAGTTTCTGAGTATAGCTCAAAGGACCATTTTTTGTGGAAAGAGCTAAAAACTAAACCCTGAATACCGGAATAGAGCACAAATTCAGTCTGAGATAACTGTCAGCAACTAAAACAACTGTTTGTCAACTGTTTGATGACTAAAACAAGATTCTTCAGAAGAGCTATCACTTCTTAAAGTACCCAAACATGCCATGTGTAGACCTGTAGGAAGAAAGGTCTTTCACTGCAAAAGCAAGACTAGTGCAAGTGAAACTCAAGAAATGACGTTATTGTAGTGCTGCAAGCATGTGGACTCTTTAATTTCAGACTTATTGTCCTGTGTTTCTGTGTTTCCTACCAAGCTTTCATGCTATATCTGCTCGTACTGTAGCTGCGATCTTAAGTTAAGCTGCATGAGATTCATATGTTGTGAATTAGACATCCTGGTTTTGGAAAGGAAGTGACAAAAGCCTGATGAAATCTGAAGAGAACTCAGCAGGTCATTTCTCTGGTGTTGGAATGTCAGCTCATGAGACGAGGCATGAAATGGATTATAGAAATGTCCCTCTGAAGGAGGAATGCCTCCAAATGCAGGGAAACCTATATTTAGCCCCAGCTTTACCACATATGACTCTTTATTATTTGACCTAGAAACTCTTTTTTTTCTACAGTGTTCAATCTCTGCATTGATGGAAAAAAAAAGTAATGGAATGTTGCCTAATCTGCTCTGGATTATAAATCAGTAAAGGATTATGGATTATGGAATTTCATTGGGAATTTCATGTTGGGAAAGGTCTATTCAAGGGCAGCGTGTTCTCCTCAGCCTTAAAATATGACTCGGCGACCTCTGGACCTCCCACCGCTTTGCCGTTCTCTGGCAGCCATTTTGTTCTGCAGCACATGGCTTCCTGTCAGGACGTATGGGGATGTCGTGTCAACACGCAGCTGTGCATGTTGACACCATGTGCGTCCCATGTGGAGGTCTGTACAGTCAAAGAGGCAGTCGAACGGTCAATTTTATGTTTGGTTCGTCATCTGGAAATCATGAATCACCTTTTTGACCTCCTGCTGCTTTCTGGGAAGAATCGTGTATCTGCAGCTGCTTTCGTGTTTACACTTTTCTTTTGTAAGGAATACACAGTGTCTGGCCTTTATAAAACTTCATGCTGTATAAAATTTTACATTAAGGCACGTAGTTTTCATGCCATTCGTGCTAGGGATCTCTTGCAAAATAACAAACAAGGGATGTATTCCATGTGTCAGAAAGTACTTGAATTTTTGCTGTGTAGCTGTGGTCGAACTTGACCGTCAGTTGGTCACTGTTGCACTTCCCTGCAGGTGATTACTCGACACTGGTGACTGTGACTAGATACCTGTCAGAGCTCAGATGCCAGAGGCGACAGCGCTGATAGAACTGAAAGGCTTGCTTTGATAATAACACAGATAGAGGAACGTTACTGTCTGAGGAACTAGAAGCGGTTTGGTGGCTGGTGTGCTGTGGGTGGAAGCATGACATTGTCCCATGTTATCACTTCCTCAATCACCTGTGTGACTGAGGTGTGAGAAAAAAAATCTGGTCTGCAGTCTGGTGTGTGTGTGTGTGTGTGTGTGTGTGTGTGTTTTGTCTGCCAGATGCAGGAAATTTTTTTGACAATATATTTTTTTGGGGGGGGATTTCATTTGTTTAAATGCAGTTGAAGTTTTAGATGCATTATCTATGACATTATGTCTTGATAAATATTCAAGTCATAAAGGAACACTTTGACTTTTTGCAAAGTACACATTTGCTTTTTTGAAATGACAATCCCACTCTAACTAAACGTTAGCTTACAGTTAGCTTGTAAGCCTAGCATGAAGACTAGAAACAGCTAGCCTCACTCTGTTCGATGACCACAAATTCCACCTACCAGTATCTCTATAGCTCACTATTAACATGTAAATTCTTTCTAAGTGTAAACCAACAAACCAAATGCCATTTTGCTGTTTTTGAGGTGGTTATGGGAACAGTAGGCCTAACATTTTGGAGGATATGTTGGTAGCCTTGCCACTACTCCTAGCAAAGAGTATGATGTCCTATAAAATGTTGAATTGATGTTTTTACTCTTTTTTTTTATACAACTTAAACAAACGAAACATACCAGTGAGTTTTAGAGGATCTGGGCAGATTTATACTTTTTGACAGGGTCAGGCTAGTTGTTTCCCCTTGTTTAAAGTCTTTGTGTGAAGCTAGGCTAAGATACTAGCTGTAGCTTTTGTTAGCATGGTTTTAGCTAACAGACATGAGAGTGATTGATCTTCTCATCTAATTCTTGGCAATAAAGTGAGATTGCAGAAGTATTAGTTGGGATTTTGCAACATGATGCAGAGATTTTGTTTTTGCATTAAAATGTCACCAAAGTTATGCAATTTGGAATGAAGTAAATAAAAGTAAATTGGATTTTCAGTAACAGAAATCAGGAACTGCAATTTATATGTTCAAGCTGTGTATCTTCAAAAAGCTGCTTTCATAAATGGGATAATCTGATGGTGGGGAAAAAATGTAACCACACATACTTTAGTGACTCCACTGCACCATATGAACGTGTGACTCTCATCCCCCAACAGCTCACACTCTGTCAACAACAACAACAACAACATGAGCTGTTTCCTGTTTTTTTTTTACACGCTGATGTCCACCTCAATGCACTGTCTGCATCCTGTGACTAACAGCTGGATGCAAAGATGTTAAGGGCTGTTGTGAACGCCCCTGAGGCCTGAAATGCTTCTTTTGAGGAGCGACCCTCTGGGGTAAAAGGTTTATTACCAGCCAAGAAACAAGACGGCTGAGCTGAACCAGCCGAATTCTTTGGTTTCCACAAGTTGTAATGCCAATTACAGAACTATTTGCCTCGGTCAGATGCTGCCACTGCTGCACTGAAGCTTTGTGAAAGTTTGAATGTTCGCCTGAAGCAAAGTCAGGCTGAAAATATGAGGTCAGAGACGCCTTGTTAGCTTTTTCCAAATGCATGCCTGCAGTAATAAAGTATGGCCAATTTACTGGTTCCCGGATATGTTTAGTAGCTTCAGTTCCTCTTTGTCTTCATGTGTAAAGCTATATGCTCCTTATATGATCCCTTAATCTACACATCACCCCCCAAAATACTGAACCATAATGTAAGTGCTTACTTTTAGATTGTAAGCCCTTCCACTACTCGTCACATTATTGTAATCCATTATCATCCACAATGTGGGGACTTTATCTATTTTAGAGCTCAAACAATTAGTTGATGAAGCAGTTAGTAGCCTTTTTTAAAAATCTATTAATTGTTTTGTTAATGTATCACGCAAAAATGTCAAAAATTCCCTAGTTCCAGCTGTCAATATAATGCTTTCGCTCCTTTTCTGTTTTACATAATTGTAAAGTGAAAATATTTTGGTTTAGGACTGTTAGACGAATACTATAACCACTACTACTAATACTACTACTAATAATAGTGAATGGTCAGTTGCAACCCTGCAGTATTCTACTGACAAATTATTGTCAAACCCGTCCTCTGAAGTTAAACAAATGTTGATTCCAGACCTGAGAATTTACAGCTCAAAAGAAGTAACAGCCATGTAAAGTCAGAGAGTAAAGACAACCAAGAAAAAACAAATCATTGTGGAAGAATTAGAGAACTGTGGCAAAACCAAGAACAGAGTTACTTGGAACGTATTTTTAGGAAACATGGACAATTTGCATCAACTTTCGCGGCTCAAACTGTATTTGTGTCATCAAACTTCAGTCGTCGACGCCCCTGAAGCTGCAGATTTCCAGACTTTGACATTTACTGTGAAGCAGCTTCGAGAAGAAGGTCTGGAATAAAAAGGAAAACATTTCTCAGGATGAAGTATGTCTCGCTGGCAGGAGACATCAGGGTTGGACCTCGATTTGAGAACATTTGTGTAAGTGCCTGTAGACTCAGATAAGTCATTCTTTTTGGATTCACTTAAGAAGCTTACTGCCAACTGCACGAATGGACGGAGGGAGGGGAACCTGCAGAGGAAGGGAATATTATTTTTAAAACCTTGTTACTTCTGAATATTTTAGATGCATTGTTTTAAGTCTTTTTTCTGCCATATTTGATTGACAAAACTTAAATGTTATAAGCTGATTTTAAATAGCATCATGGGGTGCGCTTAAAGGCAAAATCCAAAGAGGGATTATTTTCCTCAGTTTTAATGTTTTTTTCTGCTCAGACAATTTAAAGATGATATGCTTTTAGTGAGTGAGATGCTAGGAGCAAAATGGAAAAAAACTCAATCCGGCCTGACCTCTTTACCTCTGCATCCCTGTGCAGCTCCTTTGTTGTCGTCCCTCTGTGTTGGATCCAGCTGAGTCGAGTGGCCATTAGCCCGGTGCTTCACATCGCGTTACGGTGAAGTGCAAGGTCAACAGCATTGCAGGCGAAGGCTATTTAAGTCTTTCGATGAGCCAGTGTGGAGGACTCCTTCTTGTACAGGCCAAGAAACACGAGCAAATACGTTCATATGCGCAACATAACTCACAAAACAGGCTCGAAGCAGAGAACTGACAAACAGGAGCCTCCAGACACAGACATGAGCTTTAATGCAGACTGCACGCGTGTCAGGAGTTCAACTGATTTGCTGTTTTTTGCAAGTTAAAAAACATTCGATGTCTTTATTGGCAAATAAACCTAAAGATGATTTCATTTGGTTTAGTTTTAGGCTTTCATGCAGATGTCCTTTTTGCTTACTCAGTGTCTTTGTGTTGATTTAAATCTTGTTGTTGCAGATTTGTGTGGGGAGCTTTGTCTTATGGCTGTGTCTGCTGCACCAGAATGCTCAGCTGATTCCAGCTTCAGGAAAAATTCTATGCAGTAAAAACTGAATGATTTTTGTCATTACACAGTGTCTCTTCCAAGACTTCCCTTCACTGGCAAACATGACAATTCAGTGAAAAATGTAAAAAACAAAAAAGCAAACAAACAAACAAAAACCACAAGAACTAAACATGTATTTGTATTCAGGGTTGGGTGATAATTTAGCACTGTTATATACATTATCATTTACTAAACAATGTGTTCCCGAATGAATAAGTATTTCTTCAGTAATTTGTGTTTTATCAACAAACAGTGAAAAGTTCCTGATAAAACTTTCTGAAGCTCAGTGTAACTCCCTCTGATCGTTGGT
>JAPXVT010000025.1:30645593-30655885 GCA_029823135.1 Acanthurus reversus
GTGGATGCTGATACCGATATTAGACGGCAAGAAAATTACAATATCTGATTTATCGACGGATATGTGGTTATCAAATACTTGTGACAAAGATATGTCATAGAGGCTGGATAGCTTACATTTTAACAAACTTTATTCCAAACATCAGTACACTGAACAGTAAACGCTTCACTAAGTAGTTATAAATAACAGACTGCCTTCTGCTGGCCAGCCTGTGTAATTACACAATTTTAAATCACAAGTTCAAGTATTTTCTCTAGGCTTTAAATTCTATTTTAATATCACTGCGTATCGGAGAACATATATGACAATATCTGCGACAGGCTGATATCAGCTGATAATATCGGCAAACCTATGTAACCTTTTTAAAGAACAATGGGACTCAATAAAGGCGCAACAGTCCCACCCTCAAAAGGCTGTGTGAAAGGGGCTTATGTTTCCGTCAAAAATCTGTCTTTTGTGTTTTGGATTCCTGGTCGTTACATAGATTGAACTTTACTGACACACTTTCTCCCTGCGCTCCGTTTTTCTTCTCATATGTTTTCCTTAAACAACCGTGTCCTCTCACTGTTTGCTGACACACTGTCTTTCTCAAGGGTCAGCCAATGACCTCAGCAGTCTGTGACCCCACCGTCTAAGGAGATGATGTCACTTTCTTCACTGACAAGCACACATACACACGCACACATACACACAGAAGGCACAACAGCCCTTGACAGCTGTCTGAGCATCTGACCAACCCTTTGGGTCTATTTAACATTTGACCTCTGCCATTGGTCAATGTTAGGGGGGCTCGCTGCAGTAAATAGAGACACTCAGCACTTTGAGCAGTGAGGAGTGTGCACAGATTCCAGATGCAACGTCTGGAGCCAAAAATAGAAAAATAAACAAGTTTTTGAGTGAAGATCCCAAAGACCAAACATGTTGTGGATGTTTGCATTTGATGTGTGCAGTGGGGTGTTCGGTTCTAGCTCTCGGTGGCTGTGGGTTTGCATTTTGTGCCTGTTTGGGTGTCTTTGGTTTGCAGCAGTGTTGAATGTCTAAGTACGTGGTGGCATGCTGTTTTTGGCTCAGTACTGACTGGGTGCCTTGTCGACTACATAAATCATGGTTAAGTCATGGTAAGTAACAAGAAAAATCCTTGCCTGGATGCACAAAACTTGTAACTGGATCTTTGAGTGATCTGCTAAAAGGCTCAATGTGCAGCGTCAGCTGGGCTCCTGACTTAAGTTAGAGCACCCTGCATCAGCAGTGCTGCAGGCTGGCATACAGTCACGACTTCAAGAAGTTCTGAAGGGAGAAAAGATTTCTTTGTTTAAAATGTGCAAGAACACATTGTTTCTTAATCATCCCTTTGCTCGAGCGTCCCTCGATTCTAAGGTTTTGGTTTTTGACCAAAATATTCCCTCGCAACTGGTCAAAATTGATCTCTTTATTTTCCCAACTTCCTTCAACGTATCACATTGTGCTGCTTGGCACTGAGCTCTAACATACCCTGCAATTTGAAAAGTAGTTTTTCCCGGGTCTCGCCGTAGCTCAAGAAGCCTCCAAACCCCTTTGTTGCAATTGGAGAAGCTCGCTGGAGAAATGAGCTGACTGTTGGCTCTGCAGCGTCCGACTTGCTCTACATCAACAATGGAGACGCGGAGGCTTGTTGAATGTAAAAGTGTAGAAGAAGCAATCCAGAGTGTGGATTATGGGTTCCTGTGTCTTCTCTCGCTGGCCGGTCACTGTGGTATGTGCTAATTACAGCCTGAGAGAGGCTCGCTGCCGGAGCAGAGACATGCTGACCAACCGAGGAGACACACACACACACTCAGAGTGTCTCCCAATTACACAGAAATACACTTGTGTTTACAGAGGTGGGTTGTGTTTAGCTTCCTCGACTGAAATAAACTCAGAAGACTTTCTCTCTTTTCTGACTTTGCAACGCGCTGCTTTAATTGAACGCCTAAAAGCAAATGCACAGTTTTATTGACTGATTATTGCCGTCTGCTTAGGTGAGTCAGACAACTATGACAACACTTTGTCTTCTGTTGTCATTTTAGTAGCAGTCTTACCAAATAAATATGTTGCCTTTGCCGTTTGCTATAGCAAGGATTTAACTAAAGTCACATGCCTTCAGATTTTATTTATTTAAAAGTGAAGAATACAGATGCTTAGAAAAGCACTCAAAAAAGAAAAGTTTAACAGTGTTTAAAGTTTAAAGTGGTGTAAAGTAAATTTAGTGAAAGGCGCTCAATGACATGTTTAAATACTCCAAACACAAAATTAAGGACTTGGACTTGACTCAAGTCTTATTGGTCGTTTCTTGTAACGTGCAAAACAAACACTTTGTTCCTTTTCCGGGTTAATGACATATTTTATCATTAAAATTCATTATCAGTGTATGTCTTTATTAAACAGGCTCTTCTTGTATATAAATTATTGTAGGAAATTTTGCTTCCACATATCCACAATCATGCAGGACACTCACACAATAGACACATCTGTTAGTTTCATTCTTGTACATAGCTTTGTTTTGTTATATCAAACAGGTTCTAGTTCAGCTTTCGTTTAATATTCTCTTCTTCTGTCTCTTTGTGTTTTTTCCACCTGACATGAGCAGGACTGCTTCACAGTTGAAGGAGAGGATCTGAAACACGACTTTGAGCGGCTGCAGCTGGCGATGGAGATGGTCGGCTTCTTACCCACCACACGCAAACAGTAAGCTGAGCTATGTGATGGATGCAAAAGGTTCTCAGATAACTTATTACTACCAGCAGATTATTTGCTAATTTTTTATCAGGTGGAGAGCCCCTTAGGGTAATCCCCGCAGCCCGTCTATAGGAAAAGCTTTATCTGTCGTCATGTCTCCTCTAAAAGATTTTGTTTCAGAGGTCACTTGGCCTGCAAGTGTGTTTTCATTAACCCAGATTGAATGATCATAGAAATACTAGAGGAATATTTCAGGCAACAGTGTGTCTATGATTCTCTCTCTTTGCCAACTACATGTTTCTGTTTTTCAGTTTGAGCATGAAGGTTACGTAAATAGTCAAAAGTCAGGAAAACCTTGTTTGTTTGGAAGAAAAACTGACATTCTGATTATTTCTATCCACTGCAAATGTTTAAAATTTAATATTTTATCCATATTGGATTCTTTAGTGTCAGTTTGTTGTAATACAGAAACCCTCCAATAGCAGCAATGTCACACAAGATCTGCTGGAGAACCACTGAGCAGACAGAGACAGTCGTTTCGTTTATTGTAAAACATGCTCAAAAAGACAGACATAAGTCGCCCCAAATAATAGTCGATGATCCAGCAAGTGTCTTTTTTGTTTGTCAGGATCTTCTCCCTGCTGTCAGCAATCCTCCACCTGGGAAACATCCGTTACAAGAAGAAAACCTACAGGGACGATTCCATCGACATCTGCAACCCAGAGGTGCTGCCCATCGTCTCAGAACTGCTTGAGGTGAGCGGCACGATCCAGCCTTCTTATCAAAGTAACTTCTACAAAATATAATTCAACCTGAATAATTATCCAGTATTAATGTGAAAATTGAAAAAAGCCACACATGACAGGTCCAAGTCGGAAAACAGAACGTTTTGTTTTGCTTACTTTATGCTGAAATGCAATACTCTAAATACTTGGAAGGATCATAAAATTGAAGAACTGGAACACGGCTTTACCACAGGGCCGGTTTATTCTCCCCAAATACTTTCTTTGCCATTTTGTCTCCCAAAGTTACTCCATCAAATCAAATGCCTACTGCAGATACTTAAGACTTCACTGACTCAGTGAGCTTTAAAGAACAAGCGGCATCCATTTAAGTGCACACATTTTCCCTTTGCTATTTTTTTTTTTTTCATACTGTGAGAAATCATGACTGGTTGCCAGAGTTTACCTCCCATATGGGGCTTCACAAAAAGCTTTTTAGAGAGCTGAGAACTCTACGTACGAGCACAGCTTGTGGTGACAGAGAAAGTTAAGAGGTGCTTCAGGTCCCAAAGTGCCGTCCAACCATCCAGTGCTTCCACAAAGTGCTGTTTGTGTTGAGGCTATTTTCAGAGCTCTTGTGCTGACGTGCTACTGCGTAGGCGAGTTTTCCCACCCGGAACATCGAGTCATTGTTGTTGTCCCAGTATCACCTGCATGACTCGGTCACATTTTAGTGATTGTACATAGATATCAGACAGTGATACAAGGTTCAACGTTTCTTTAAAGGGACATCTATCAACACAACGTGCTTGACAACAACTTTTTGTTTCTTAATTTTGAGGTAAAATGTTTTTGTCAAGCACTTTCTTTTTTTGTAAAGCTGTAAATCTTCAGGTAATACATACTAGGGTTGTGTGGTTAGTGGTCAGTGCTTGTTTGATCACATCCTTGCTCGTGCAATCGTCACTTGTCAAATTGCATATTTGTGAGCAGATTGGTTTGCTCCATGGCTGCGCTTTGTCCCAGTAAATAAAGTTTAAATGAAGTTCAGCCAACCTTTTGGTTTTTGACATTATTATAGAAGCAGTGCAATAAAAGTCAAACTGCGTCTTACTATTCATAGACTGCAGTATTGGCGTGTTGTGGACAGTCTCATGCTGCTTCATTGTTCCCCTTTTACTTAATTTAATGCACTGAACATTTTTATAACACAATTTTTGTTTTATTACTGCACAAAGCTAAACTGAGAAGCAGTGCTTATGAAGGCTTTGATCTGTGCATATATTTTCCTGACTTCAATGTAGACACTTTACTAATTATCCAGGATACACTAATCAGGCTGGTCTGTTGGTTGAGACTGCTTTGGACTCTTATCATCCATAAAAGGCATTTTTGGACCAAACAGTTTAGGAACTCCCTATGAGGAACGGCCCACTTGGGAGCTCTTGAGAAACTAAACACATTAAAAGGCTTTCTTAATTTTTTTTTTCTGTTGGCATTTGCGATGTCAATGTGAACCCCCCTGAAGCAGCAGAGTAAACCAGCCGGTGGTTGGTCTACAAACATCACTTCTGCTTGACCTACAATCAGGCCCCGAATGATATATCGGTTTGCTGATGACATCAGCCGATATCGGCCTATCCCAGATTTATCGATATCAGTGTATATGATTTCCGATATGTGCTGATATTTAAAGTGTTTTTTTAAGGCCGTAAAAATGCTTTGATTAGTTGTTTAAATGGTATAATTACTAGAGTTGTTCTGACACCAATAACAGTATTGGAAAATGCTGCCAATACAGCTGAAAATGATAGTATCGGTATCAGCAAGTATGCCAGTCTGTCTCTAATCAGATACCATGTAATTTATTATTTATTACAAGCGGTACTCAGCTACTTTCCAATTAGCTCAGTTAGCTCTGACTGACATTACATACTTGAAATCAATTCTTCTGTGCTGCTCTAAAAGAGCACTCAGGAAGTTGTGCTGTGCTGCTGTGCTACTGGCAACTACTATTTTTAAGAGTGACAAAGAAGAAAAGAGAGAGTTGACAGAATTAGCAAAATGTCTGCGTTCGGCAATGTTTTACACTTGAATGTCAAGGAGATTTGTAAGGAATTGTTTTTTATGCCCTGGTATTGGAACAGTACTCAGTATCAGCCGATATGCAAGTTTGGGTATCGTAACTGGTATCAGGAAGGAAAAAATGGTGTCGGAACATCTCTAGTACTTACATAGTTTGTTTGGCAGAGGAAGGTCCGTCATTTTAAAAAACATATTTTGTCACAAGTATTTGATGACCACTATTCAGACGGTCTTATATGTATATCTGCCAATACATCAAATAAAGGAATTTTCTTGCTCCTTAATATCGGTATCGACATTGGCCCCAAAACCCCCATATAGGTCAGGACCATACTTACAGCATAAGTTTTGCAAAGACATATGAAAACAACAACAACAAGAAATGGAGGCTACTGCATTGCTGCTCCTCTTCTCTGCCTAGTATATGGCGATAATGTAATATGAATCCACTCGCTGAACACCATTAAAAGTCTCAGAGGAGAGAATTAAACAACAACAGATAGATGGAAGACATTTTCACTACCAGATCTTATTTGTGTTTTGTGTCATCTTGTTTATACGGCTGAGAGGGCGCTGGCTCCTGAGTTTGACCAGTCACAGGTCACTTACATCGCTTTGCGATAGCACCGACTCTGAAACTGGAGCTGAAAAAAGTCCTCCAAAACCAAACTCTAAGAACTATGATCACTCACATTTCTGCAGTGTGGATACAATAAAACAAGGTAAACTAAGAACAATAAAATGGTTCACCAGGTCTGAAAACACCTAAAAAGAGACATGGGAAAACATATCCTGGCATGGCTTAATGTGCCATGCAGTATTTAGAAATTTATGATAATGTGCTGACTTTTGGTTCATTCTTGACACCGAGCACAGACCACACACACGTGCACCAACGTGCACCACATGGACAGCTCAAACATCCACATGCTGTTCTGATTTACCTTGGGACTGAGGGATGGTGACACCTCCCAGTCCCTGCTGCAAACTTTAACGGTCGACCGGATGTCCTTGTTGAGTCGCTGACAAAACAATGTCCGAAGTGTGCCGGAGACTTCTGTCAACGGCACAGCGGGGATGTTATGGCTGTGGAGTTCCTTTAACATCCACACTGGTCTCTTTGACTGTGCTGAGGGCCAGAGAGGCAGTGACGTGAGCTGAGCCACATGTCGGCCACATGCTCAGGGTTAGTGTTTTAAGTTCAAGTTTATTTGGTTGTCTGTTAGTTGATGCAGAGGCAGCTGCTATTTGTCCCCAGGGACATATTAAACATTCTTAAAGCAGAGAAGACGAAAGGAGGGAAAACCAAAACACAACGTAATGACTTCAAACAAAGAGTTGCGATGAAAAAGCATTTTGAAGAAATCTTAACCTTTTAATTTGGCAACATTCCTGCTGAAACATAATGTTTGCTGTGGGACAAAAGAGGGTCAACCAACAGGAAGTCAGTGTTTGATGTGAGGCGTAAAGGGCCAGATAATTAAAGTATATGTGATAGTTTCATTGGTTGCATGCGGCAACTGTTTAACATTGTGTTTTCCATGAAGTTAATGTAATTTTCTATACAAGCATGATGACGTTTATTGGTACAGTAATGAATATGTCTTGGGAATTTAGATAAAAAAGATAAAAATTTGCTATTTAGTGAAACTTGAAAGCAAAGCATGAATTTACTGTCGTTTACACTGTAAGTCCCTTTGAGTTTCTTTCATAATTGAATTTGCTTGATGCCAAGAAAATGGATGTATCGACCAGACAGACGCCATCAAAAGTACTTTGCACTTATATTTTATTGATGATGCATGACTTTTTTCATGACCCTTTACATTTAAGTCTAAAATAGGTAGCTGAGGTTTGCTAAATGCAGTCTTGTGTGAGTCTTGCAAGATGTACTGACTCCGGATGAGGCCTTAATTTGCATGAATAACAAATGTTTGAATCAATCTGCACTTCACTTTGATATGTAAAAAGAGCAACATTTTAGACAGGATGGGATCTGAACTATTGTACACAAATTTAAAGCACCTCTCAAGAAGACCTGATTGGCTTGAGTGTGGATTGATGAGTGAATAGGAATGAAACCAGCTTGAACTTCCTGTTTCCTGCAGAGATTGAGCTGGAAGAGGAAGTGCAGCTCGTAGGAGCTGATGGACGAGTGACAGACTGGATTCTCTGAGCTGTAGAGTTGAGTGATTCAACCTAACTAGAAACATTCCTGCGCAAACTGGTAATCAGTCCTGAGAGAGCATCTTAATTTGAGAACTAATCCCAGTAAAGCCTGAATGGTTTTGTATTTTTATGCTTTAAAACAGCATCTTGAAGCTTAATATTTCAGTCCAAACATCTTGTAAAGGACCATACCAGTCTATTTTTGACTTCTCACCATTAGCAGAGATCACCCCGTCTTCTACAAATGTTGTTAAAATTAGACCATGTGTATACTTTCATAGTATACTGCATTTTAAACACCACTCATTGCCATTCATGTTGAAATAGGATATAGAAACACTATAGGACACGTGAAAGTTTCTGGGTAAGGGTAATTCACCTTCTAAAGAGAATGTCTGCGTTTATTTGGTCAAAAATCACTGAGCGAGAGAGAGAGCAGCCAGGAGCCACTGAGACGAAAGATATTACGCTTGGAAAAATAGTTCCTCAGAAGTGCTGCCTTTTTAAGTACTTTTTGTAACGTTTACTTAGTATGGATGAAATGTAAATATACATGATATTTAATAGATATCAGGTTGGGCCTGTTTTGCAGTTTCTCAAGAAAATCCAGCCTTCTCTGGCAACTAAAAAAAAATGTAATGTCAAATTTATTTTTACTGTCTCTTATGGTTTTATTTAGGATTGAAATGTTAAGAAATGTCAACAATATGGTGATGTTTTTACTGCTTACCACCTGGTTAGTGCTACTCACTCCATGGTAGTTAAATGTTTGCTAACTCCGCTCAAGGCTATTTTAACTGAAAAAAAAAACAATGTTACTTTTAAGTGTGAAGTCTTTACTTTTGTTTTCGAAATTAAATGAAAACATTTCAAAACACAAACACACGTCTTTTGACCTGCTTGAAAGTGCTCTTCTGTTCATAATTAAAGAAAATGCAGCAGGAACGTCAGACCAAAAAGATGACTGATGTCAAAAGATGAGCCATGAGTGGTGCATTGAGGGAAAGCGGTGGTGTTTGCTTCACAAACTAGACTTCATCCACAGAAAAGATGGAGGCAGCATGTCTTTTGATTTGCTAGCCCATAATCAGACTTTAGGAAAAGACTGGTTAATTTGCTTACGGAATCACTGACCTCAAACCAACGCTTACACACGTCTGTGTATTATGGCATTAGAGCTGTGATCATAGACGGAGCAGCAAGCCTGTTACCAAGCGACTAATACATGGAAATGTAACGGCTAAAGACCAATCACCAGACTGCAGAATAGGCTTTGCTCATAGTCGAGGGATTATCAGGGAGTGTGAAATGAAGTCTGATTATGCCAGCCCCCCCACAACCCACACACACACACACGCACACACACACACCCAGCCCTCCTCCTGTCCTCCCTCCTCTGTTTATGTCAAAGTCTTAACAAAGGAGGCAGTTGACAAAACCAGATCCATAATGGTATTAACTCTAATATTAACACTCTCGCCTTTTATGCATGAAGATATCAGGCAGTCACACAAAGACATGCCCTCACATGTATTCACACACACACACGCACACGCATGTACTTACTCAGGCGACTTTAGGGGAAATTACATCGACTTTCTTTTTTAACAGGAGACTTAGAAAACTAATCGTAACCACTGCTTGCCTAATCATAACCTTGACCGCTGACCCAAAAATCAGCTGTTTTCCATTAGAGGACTAGGCACCAGTCATCCCCAGTTAACTGGTCTTGAGTGTAAAAGCCCTCTACCCCCCCACCCCACGCACACACAAACACACACACACACACACACAAGCACTAAGGATAGCAGCAACAGCTGTTCGGCCCAATCCCATAATCCCTGTAGATGGAGGAGATGTGTGTGCGGTGACATCTGCTTCTCCCAGTGTGGCCCCCCCCCCGTCATCACTGGTTTGACTGGGGCCAAGTTTAGGGTCTCTGCAGACTCGCATGCAAGGCCACATAGTTTGTGTTGTACAGTGTGTGTGTGTGTGTGTGTTTGCATGCTGATCGTAGTCGGCTTTGTGTGTTTAAAAGCAGCAAAAGTTATTACGCACAACAGTTCAGCAGATTCAGGGGTCAGTGTGTGATGATGGTGTTGATAAAATTCTGATAAATTCCACGACCACAAAAAGTAGTTATTTCAGTGCCTAGTGGCTTTAATGGTAAAGAATCATATCAAAAGAGATCAATCTGGTCACTTTAAAGACAGCTAAGAGGTGTGCTTATCGATATTTAATATGCATCTCATTGTGGTGTGTAGAAAGTTTGATCCCAGTTGCAACATTTTAATTTAAGATAACAGGGTGATTCTGGTTGGTTACGTCATCGCCTGAAGAGTCAAGATAACACTTTATAAAGGTATCAGTCAGCACACAGAAGAGTAAATAAAATAACCATATGTGATGATACAGGAAAGAGATAAGACAGTGGTGGAAAATCCTCCAATGATAAGATGATAAAGATGTGTAAACATGAGTCATCTGCAATGTGAACATGTACAATATGTTCAAATCAACCAATATTGTAATGCAGCATAGTTTAACTGTCCTCACTCTCATACTGCTCTATTTTATCTCTAAATTAAGTTGTGCAGCGTCTTTTCTGACATTTCACTGTAC
>JAPXVT010000025.1:30798819-30812640 GCA_029823135.1 Acanthurus reversus
TCTGAGAGAAAGTAAGTGAGAGTGAAGAAAAGGTGAGATTGGAAAAAATTTGATAGAAATGGAAAAAAGATGCATACTAGGGGAGGGACAAGTGAGGCAAAAGATGTTGAGGTGGAAAAGGTGTGATCAAAAAGCAGGAGCAAATAATCCATTAAAAACAAAAAATAAAAGGATGAAGATATATTGAGACACTGATCAATACATCATGCATTCATGTCAGGAGTTGATTACTAAGCTCTGAGGAAAATTTGTTTGTCACGAACAAAAACAGCTATTTTAAGGAGACTTGGTCGGTGGAGGTTTAAAAGGGACAAGGGGATGGAAAAGTTAAGGAAATATATCATCCCTCTGGGACGCAGCTCTCTGCGCTCCACGCATCATAACCAGCATCTCCTGCCAGGGAAAAGCATCAGACCTTGGCAGATACCGGCATAGTCAGTCTTTGTTTTCTATTACTGAGGCCAGTGTTACACACAAACATCTGCTATCCATCACAAGCAAGAATGAAACTTGTGTCCAAGTGGCCTGGCTTGAATGTTGCCTCTGGTACGGGAGTGCAATAAGGTCCAATGAAGTCCAAATTTGTCTCTGCTTAACTGCAACCAGAGAGGCTGTACTCACGTTGAACCCGATACACACCATCTGCCCTAATATGTTTACCTCTGCATAGTCATTGATCAAACAAATGCTTCACAGTAGGATAGTCAGGCAGAGAAAGTATCTGTGCAGCCTCAGCCTGAAAGTAAACTGTTATTCTCTGTCAGACTACGATGCTTTGTTGTCAAGAACAGGGAGAACAATCTTTTCTTTGGTTAAAAACTGTTGCTGTATCTATTCAGAGACGCGTCAGATGCTCTCTCTGCTCCTCTGATTGGCATTTGGTGAATATAGTGCATAGTGATTGGAGGGGTGTGGTCACATCATCAAGTGAATGTACTCTGGTGATCTGATCAGCTGACAGTTTTAAATTACCGTGACAACGGAGACAGAGAGATAGAGATGAGGTGTGTGTGTGTTCAGAAGGTTGTTAAACGGTAGATGAAACAGAACGGCACATGTTGACGTGAACTAGTGGCAACAAATAGTTGACATAGTGACCGTCATAACACATACTGTATTGAGTACGTAATACACAACATACATGCATTATTATACAAAATAGCAAACACAATTGCAAAGACAGATTAATTTTAATTTATTTTGGTCTGACAGCATAATTCAGAGAGGTAAGAAAGATTACAGATAGTGTAGGAGAAGGTGGGCTGCTCTTGTCACATAACGTGAAGACAGAATCTAAATACAAATGCATCAGTGTTGTGGGTGGACATTATGCACACAGTGAGTGTCAGCATCATCATTAGGCCTTTTTAGATCAGCCTGCAGCTCTACTGTTTGTGTTTTATTATGCCTCCCTTTAACTAGGATGATACTGAATGCTTAAAGACTCTCATTAAAATGTACACGTGGACACAATCGTTACACCCTTCTGTGATCATTTAACGCCTCATTATAAAACCACGGGCCTTAACATGATGCAGTAACGGCCTCCACTCTTCTGTGATGGTTTGTACAAGATGCTGAAACTTGACCGGAGAGATTCGCCTCCATCTGGCCAGAAGAGCATTAGTGAAGTCGGACACTGATGTTTGGCCTACAGGTGGTGTTCCAGATCACCCTGAAGGTGTTGGATGAGGTCGAAGCATAAGTGAAAGTTTTTGGATGTCAGACCCTATTTGGAGGTCGATCTACCATGAACTAGAAACATGTAAGTCCAAGAAATCAAAAATCCCTCTTCCGTCTCTCCTCCTGGGTTGTATTTTGGACATCCACCTGCACTTCAATGCATGCAGCTGGCCCTGCCTGCTTGCAAGACTATTACTCGATACTTCCGCATTTAGAGAAGCAATGCGTAAAAGTGCAGAGACGGTACGTTACGGTACAGTCAGTCCTTCCTTGAACCGTCTCTCACCAAACAGGAACAATGCAATATGACGCCATTGCGATTCAAAATGTGGAACAAACAGCAACAGCAGAGAATACATGCTAAAATAGTCGTAATGTCGAAGTTTGCGTTAAACGACTTCCCTGTGTTTAGTGGGAGAGATATCTAGTTTGGCGGGCTCTGATGACGGGTATCGCTCTGATTGATCAAGCCCTGCCCAATAGGAGCAGCTTGGGAGTGGCCCTGGGACGAAGCGAGCTCAGTGCATTGTTGGTAGTTGTAGGACATGGAAGTTTTCTTCCGGTTTAAGCAAATGGGAATATGAAATCGCATTTGCACTGTTTTTGAAGGCATTACGGGACCGATTAAAAAAATTCCCAAACATTTGTCACTACTAAGGCTCCATATTCTTAAGAGATATTCAGATTCACAAGGGTTCACACTCGCTTTAAGGTCAGGTGTTTAGTGTTGTTGAGTTCTTCCACCAAAATGTAAAAACTGATTCTTTACAGATCTGGCTGTTGTGCAAGGAGACAATGAGCTGTTTTAACAGGAAAAGGCTGTCTCAGTAAAGTTTAAAGAATAGATATGCTTCATTATATGCTGGAACATAAAGATTTAACTTAATTGGAATAAAGGTGGGTAGCCTAAACTAAGCAGACCCTGACCAAAGCTGTGTAACAGCACCTGGACTGAGATGTCTGTTTGGGCCTCCATTTTTGTCCTGGAGCCCCCTGGTGGGTTATTCTGACTTGCAGGGGTGCTCTCTGTCTTTTTGGCCTCTTTTTTGGGCTGTTGTCAGTCCTGCCATGATAACCATGGAATGTGGTTGGAATTTAGTTTCTTCAGTCCCTTTATTTGATCCTAATGTTTATGGTAAGATCATATTTTTGTGCCACCATCGGGAGAATTTTTCAAAATTTCTACTTTCATTTCATCGCAAATTAAAAAATTGTCCCTGGGGTGGTTAGATTGCTAATTTTAAGGCTTACTGCTGGTATATTATATGTAAACCTTCAGACCTGTTAACACAAACCACCTTTAGCTCTTTTCAGCCTTTGATACAAAATATGAAAAATCTCTTTTGCATCTGTATGTATTGTTATAATGTATCTGGTAAATTCAATAGCAAATTAATCGATCAGGTTGGTCTGTTAATAGTACTTTTAATTTTTATTTTTCTGGTACTTCATCCATGTTTTGTTTATTTGACGTGTAGTTGCTGCCTGATTTATAAACTGCTGTGATTATCCTCATGGTCTCATTGTAAAATTGACGAGAGGCTGACGACAGATGTTTTCACTGAGTGCTGTGAGATATGGTGCATAACACCACACACACACACACACACAAACACACACACACACACACACTGCACAGTTTCCCTCCCTCTGCTTACAAAAGCAGCGCACCCACCCACACCGCCCCGGCAGTGAATGAGTTACCGCTGGTGCAGTGTGTAAGCCTGGTGCGCCCCTCCCTGGCTGGACCGCACGCCGCTGCTCGGCTGTCTGCAGACGGATGTTGCCGCATCCCGGCGCGCAGCGCTCCGCCACCAGGCTGCGTTCCTCTCCCAATGTGCCAAATCTCCTCCTCTGTCCTCCTTTCTCCGCCTGACGCACACACACACACGCACCGCCGACGCTCCTCTTCGGCTCTAGACACACAACTCTCCGGTAAAAGTGGTTCATCATCCATAACGGTACGTAAACTGTTAGTGAAATACCCAACTCAGGTGTGATGTATGTTTATCTGCCTTTTTGCGCGGAGTTTTGCGGCGGCAGGTTGTCTGAGTGGGATGCTGTGGAGCGACTGCTGCGTATTTTGCCTGTTTTCAGTCTCAGCTCTGATTTTTCTCTCCTCTCCGCACTGATGTGACCTTCTTCCCGAGAACAACTGCGTTTCTACCGTTTTTCTGTTATCCTGTTTTTGTTGCCTGAGATCACAAGCATCCAACATCCAAGAACGAAACGGTTACTTTTATGCGCAGTGTTCTTGACGGCGCGCAACGGGAGAAATGTCTGGAAGAAATAGGGCATGAGACAGCATAAACTCGTTAAACAATCAGCCCTGTTAAATCAAACTTGACATAAGAGGAGGCATGTAAGGTTCAATCAGGGGATTTGGTCAAGTCGTGTCTTTATCCAAAGTAACGGGATTAATTCAGGCTGCAGAACATCAGGTGCCTATTTAACCTATTTTTCTCGAGTAAATGTGCTGTAGTTGAACCAGCGGATCAATAACAATCATGCAGGCAACAAGCTTTTATAACAATGACTGCAGTCTAAAGACTAACTACTCTTTTCAGTTATATTATTATAATTAGAAAACTTGCCAAAAGATAAAGAGATTTTACGATGATGTAATGGATAGAGAGATTGTCCTGCAACTGCAGGGACACAGGTTTGATCCCCTAAAATGAGCCTCTTTCTGCAGAGTCACTGTGAGTCATATGGATAAATATGTGAGATCCGTTACATGCAGGTGATACAGATGAACTCAATGACACCTACAGCATGAGAGAAAAAAAAAAAAAAGAAAAAGCCAGTTCTGTGTTCGTTGTGTCATTGCTATGGTTTCCAGTTGGCATGCTGGTAACGTAACGGGGTGAAGTCTGGCTGTGTTTTGGTCCAGAGGAAGACAAATGACCGAGCAGGTTCAGACTTGAGTGCATAAAGAGGGGATAGAGTGTGTTTGGTGAGGGGGTACGCGCTTGCCTCATGAAACAAGCAGCTATCGTTTGTACTCCAAACTGTGTTTTGTGATGATTCATTCATGCCGAGGATGTTGCCATTGCAGTGAAACCATCCTTGTCTGCAAGTGTGTCAATGTGTGTGTGTGTGTGTGTGGTTAGCTGTCTGTGAGATGACGATTAATGCCAAGAGAAGCTGTTATTTTTCAGCATCAGTCAGTATTCATCCTGCGTTATTGAGCTGTCATCATGTAATAGGCTCCTCTAGTTTCCTGTACAGCCTCCTTGGGACTGGATGTTACCAGTGACTCAGCAAAGGTGGTGCGACCCAGCCACTGTGTGTGTGTGTGTGTGTGTGTGTGTGTGTGTGTTTGTTTGTTTGTTTGAGATCTAATTAAATGTCTGTCTGCGTGCACGTTTATTTTTGTCTGTGATGAAGTCTCTGATTGTCTGCATGCATGGCCGTGTCTGCATAATTACTTTGCAGCTGCTAATCCCAACATTAATTCTGGGGTAAAATTGAGCCATCAACTTCTATAATCATGTGTCATCAGAGATTTCCTCTGATGCGCATCTTGGATTGTTGTTGATGAAGGACGCTGCGTACTATATCTGTCCATGATGCTGTTTGGAAGAAATGTTGAAAATGCAGTTATCATTTTAATAAAATTTTCTGCTGGTCGTGTTGTTTAAGTAAGACAGTCTGATGACTGGAAAGATGCTTTTGGAGACAGGGTACATTAACATTCTGCTTGTGATGACTTGGCTCAGTTGAACATGCTCTGCTGTAATAAGATATGCATGTATGTGTGTGTTGTGTTAAAGCTGGGGTAGGCAGTTTATTTTTGGTATCATTGGACAAACATTTCATAACAACCTTTCAGCATTTTATAATTCAGGTGGTCTAAAAGAACACTAGACTTCTGCACTTCTCCTTGGCTTTGAATTCAGGCTTTACAAAATGAAGACTGTAACTGACACTTTTCAGCCAATCATGGCTCATTTCAGAGAGCGTATGTTCCTGTTGGCTGCTCTACAATGGTAGATGCGTATTTATGTCCCTTCAGCTAGTGAAAGCCTCATAAAATGGAGGACAACGCAGCTTGTTACAGCTAGCTTGATTTCCAGACGTTGCCTACCTCGACTTTAAAGTAAGCATGATTGTGTTCATTCCACTATTTGAGCCAAAGTTGTACATGTCATTGTTTGAATCTGGGCTAAAGTAAATGCCTTTTAGCTGTAGAAACATCTTCGACAGTTTCTGGAGCAGAACCTGGGCTGTGCGGCATGCTGGGAAATTTTTGGCGCCATTTGCTTTGTCAGGTCAAGGCAGGAGTTTAGCCCGAGAGTGAGCCAGTGAATCAGCTGTTTAGAGCTCAGCTAGCATTGCTCAGTCACTATTTGACATTGATTTTTCTCATTGATCAGTAGCCGATGCATTGAATAGCTGTCAAAGGAACGAATTGAAAAGTGCGTGGTTTAAACCCACTGGCACTGCTGAAGTACCACTGAGCAAGGCAACTCTGGAACAACATGCAGTTATCTCAGCTGTTTGGCCTGTCAGTGAATCAACAGTTAGTTGCAGTGAGAGTGCTGAGTCACTGTTTGACATTTGCTTCCTACGATGCAGTCTTCACATCCCACACTGACTCTGCATAAATACAGAGTTTCTACATGAACTACAGAAGCTGCTGTGGACATAAAGAAACAAAGTGCTGTAGATTTCTAAAAAAATATATCTTTTTAATTTACCTGTTTTCTTTTAAAGCTTCTACCTTCAGGTTTGAGATGCTAGTCTGATGTCCAGCTGTTGTTGATAAATCCTCTTGAGTCTTTTTAATAGTACAAAAATCATAATGGTCCCATAGCGTGTGTTGATGCTGATTTAGTTTGGGCTCCATAAAGCTTTTGACTTGTGTTCCAGTCAATCGTGCAGCTGCAGCGAAAAGGTAAGAGCAGATTTTAAGATGGATCAAATCTCAGTGGAGAAAGGAAAATAAAAGAATGAGCTGTTATGTTTAATCAACATCTCCTAATAAAGTGCAGCTGAGCAGAGCATCGAATTTTCATCTGCTCCATCTGAGCTGCTGAGATCAGTGATTGGTTGTTAATATGTTGCACTGTTTTCTTGGAAGACTAAACACAAAACCGGTTTCAGCTGTTCCAGGGAAAACAGCAGACAAACAAAATAAGACTGTCATGATTTCTCTGTGTTCATGCTGAGGCACCACAGCAACAGATTTACATAATTTTCTTGATAAAAAAAAAGTTTAATTATACTGTAGTATAGATATAGTGATACTTTTATTGATCACTTTGTCTTTTTTCTGTCTTCCTCTCTACCAGGAGGTCAGAGGTCAGGGTCATCTGTCCTGGAGCTGGTTGTCTATTTGCCCTTCAGATGTTTGATGATATGGAGGTTCTTCACTTGAAGTATAGATGCTGCTCAGGGTTTAAGGTGCAGACTAAGGTTGCAACCAACAATTAATCTGCCTGTTGTTATTATTATGATTATTTGATCAATCTTTTGGTCTACAAATGTCAGAAAACTGCCAACAATGTTTACCACAGCAATATCAAATTGCTTGTTTTTTCAAAAATGCAAAAATATTCAGTTTATTGTCACATGCAACAAAGAAAAACTGAAGAAGGTGATATATCTGTTACATTTGGCTTTTTTTTTTTCTTGAAAAGTTACCCAACTTATCGATTTTCAAAATAGTTGCAGATTATTTTTATGTAATCGACTTATCATCTCAGCTCTTATTCAACAAAGCAGCTACATTTGTTAATGAACACTGGCTTGATCCATCAGGTGATCGAGTTTATCCAATTACTGTTTCACCTGTAATTTAAGCAAATTACTGCTTACTGCTGTTATTAAACATTCAGAATATTTCTCAAGAAACCCAATTGCATGTATTTAAATCTCAAACTCTTAGCCTCTTGAGAAGGTGCTTACCGTATTTGTCAGGCTGCAAGGATTTGGGTTTGTGAGGGAGACAATGAACCACACTGGCTCTCAGATTAGCTGCTGGCCAGCTTAACACCACAGAGGGGAGGGGAGCGTCTGAGGAAACTGATCACATGATGGGGCCGACACCTCATTTAGAAGATGCTCATTGATTGAAGTCATACTCGAAGACACAGGAAATCACACACAACATACACACACCTTCATCGTATTAAATATTTAAACGGCTTAACCACTGACTGTTGTAAAGCGCCTCAAAGCTCTCACGAGTCTCCCAGGACCACTCGGCAGAGCCCGAGGTGCAGACCACTGTGATCGTTGACATACTCCATTAGGTCGCTTTATTAAAGTATTAGCCATCTTATGTCGTTGGTTAAATGCTTGAATGGGGCCATTAGATGGCTTTCCAATTAGTGACCAGCTTGATTATGTAAAAGTGAAGTCGGCCAGCAGAGCTTGAAAATCGGCTTGAACCAGCTTCTGTTTCACACTAGCTGGACTTTGACCGATCCTCTCTGGTGGAGACCTGTTATTGCTCATTCAGTAACCAAGTCCACTCATTGGCTAATTCAGCTTTAGGCCACTAGTTTGCAACTTTTACTAGTATCACCGTTACTCACTGCAAAACCTGATTGGATATTTTTTTTCCTCGCCCCAACCGTCTCCCAAAACAAATCTTCCACCAGGAAATATCTGCTCTCCACAGACCCTGCAGGGTACTTGAGTCCTTAGAGAGGCAGATTTCTAACAGCCTCCATCAACAAGAATGTTTTTTAGGGGGTACAGACACAGAGCCCTTACCTGCTCTCCCCAGATAAGTGGTTCAGAAACACTGGGTTGTGTGTTGCATGCTAGATGGACTGAAAGAACAATATAAGGCCAATACAGGAAACCGGATTCATCAGGCTGCCGGCTCATTGCCTTCACAAAACCTGTCTGCAAGTTAATGTGGTCTGTGTCCAAAATGAACTTTACTGGCTCATTAACCAATTGCTGGCATATTTAAATACCTGCTATTAAAACCTTTTTTTAAAACTGAAATTATACAGTTAGTTAAGGATGGCAGTGTGATAAAGTGATTAGCACTGTGACCTACAGAAAGAAGTTTCTGGTGTCAAACTCGCTGGCTGGCTTGTGCCTTTCTGTGTGGAAAGACATGCAGATAATAAGTCCTAATTGCCAGCAGGTGTAAGTGAGAACATGAATGTTTGTCACAATTTGTCAGCCCTGTGATGAACTGATGACCTGTTCAGGGTCTCATTTAGTGTGAGCTGGGATCAGCTTCAGTCCCATGACCCTACAGAGAAACAAAGGGTTATAGATGGCTAAAAGGTGTATAAATAATATATATAATTTCTGCAAGAGCTAACATAAACGGGATGTTTCCCCTTCCCTGTGATATCTTTTCCCAGATACATGTCATTTTAACCATTTTCAGGATGAGTTTTAAAAAGCTTAATATTTCCTCAACTTTTCATCAAGCGCCTTCATCAGGTCAACATGCTTGGATTTCTGACCAAATTAGAGATGTTTGCTACTTGTCAAGTCAGTTTATTTATGAGCACATATTAAAACAACAAAAAGTAGACAAAAATGCTGTACAATCGAAGAAACAGGCCACAAACAACACACAGTAAAACAGATTAGAATAAAAAGGTAAAAAAGCACATACAATTAAAAGAACACACAAAATAAAAACAAATATCAACACCTGATTATAAAGCCAGTGAATAACATGTTTTTTTAGACAGGTTTTGAAAGTGCCAAGTGTTGGAGAGGTCCTGATGTTGGGTGGCAGGCTGTTCCACAGTTTTGGGGCGGCTACAGCAAAGGCCTGATCCCCTTTGTGTTTTAACCTTGACCTCAGGACAGCTAGGAGCATCTGGTCTACCGACCTCAGTGATCCTGAGGGAGGGTCGATTTAGTGTTGCTGCCCTCGCTGGTTGGCACCACATATAGCAATTAGAAAAAACGTATAATTATTTATTAATGTACATATTTAGGTTACTTACAGGACAATGTTCAGTGTTTATGATGACATAGCAAAGGGCCACACTTGTCAACATGACTTAAAGTACAATTTAGTTACTGAAGAATATTAGTTTCAAATGGCTCTAACACACATTTTTTAGACAATGGTTAGCGTATAGATTAGATTATTTACTGTGACTGAGGGTTGTCTTTCTTTTAGATTACTCTTAAACTAAACCAAGAAGTTCGAACTTCCATTTGATGTCAAGGAAATTAGTTGTTAGAAACATAACAGGCAAAAGACCTTCATCACTATTGGCACTATGACAAGCACAGCTGGACTAGTCTGACTGTACAATCAAGATATTCAGAAGTTAAAGACATACTTTAGCTGTGGGTCAAAGAGTTTTAAAGTTTTAACAGCAGTTATGTTAGTTTGACATCGTGTAATAAACGCTATCTCTGATCTATAACATAAGTTTTTTGTTGTATCTCAGTGAGGAATATTACACTTATGAATCGCTGTGCAGTTATATAAGGCATACAAAGATTGAATAAATAATGCAGTGTATTCACCTGTAGTGCATATGTGCAGTATTTTCTAAGACATTTTTCTGATCATAGTTGTATGATCATACTGTACAGTACCCTCATATGTGCAAGCGATACCTGTAATGACTAAGAATTTATTTATACGTATATATTTGTTAAATTTAATTACTTTTAGTTTTTAAAAAGGACCAGAGCGTTCTCGACCTTCCTCTGCTGTTGGGTTGACCCACCTTAAGCAGCAGCTGACCTGCCAAAAATATTTTAGGTTTCAATGAGTTGTAATGCCCCATTTTTAACTACTGCTGTGTCAGAGGAAACACTGAGTGCTGCACTCTTTTATTTTGGAGGGCATGAAAATTTGCCATTAAAATGCAGAACATCATCATAGAACACTGGCTCACTGTAAAATATATTGGAGCTGGCTCTCATAAGGCTTCATTGGTCAAACTCTTCGAAGGTTCGTCTGAGCAACAGAATCTTGATAACTGCTGCGTAATTTATCACAATATAGTTCAGATGTTTATATACGATAAAGAAGTGCTGGTGACATAAATTACGAGGCAAAAAATGCCCATCACTGCTGCGTGAAACATCAGTGTATGCATATTAATTCTTTCTCTAAAAACCCTGGATAGACTTAACAAGACAAAAGGAGGAGCACAAAAGGATCGAGTTCTGAGCCGAGAGTCTCGGGACTCGTCGGCAACAATGGAGAGAAAATAGGGGAGGTTCTGGCTCGGAGAATGCAGCAGTGAGCCTTTGCAGTGTTTTGCACCTCCCTGTTTGCTCTATTGCCTTAGCCAGCTCTCTCTGCTGCAGGAGTCTGTGTGTGTGAGAGAGGGAGGGAGAGAAAATGTACAGATAATGCAGAAAATAGCCATGCTGTGTTTGTATTATGTGTAAGAGACTGTTTCGGCTCTTTGTATAGACCAATGCGACGAACCCTTTCGCCCCCTCCCTCCACTCCCAGAAAGCCCCTGCTGAGATCAGACTCCCTGTTTTTCTGAAGAAAATCCAGTCTCAAGGTGCAGAAGCTTTTCAGCCACCGTCTCCATTCAGTTTCTATCTGTTTCGTTCTGCCTGACGAGCTCTCTGTCTTTCTTTTCATGAGCGCTGCCTTTGTCATTTTTCTCTAACGTAAAGAACAAATATTCATCAGTCATCTTTTTTTTTTCTTACCAGTGCAACCATATGACCCACATCCCATGGTTCTGAAAGATGCAGCCATCAGAAACAGGGACACACAGGGTTAAAAACGAAATGCTTTTGCTCAATTTCTCTTTTTTTTTTCGTTCGTCACCCTGGGGGCTATAGAGCATAAATAGAGAGGGATATATGAACAGAAGGAGTAAGGAACATCCCTATGCAGCTTTTTCGAGATGGAGACCAAGAAGACTCAGTGAAAGCTGCAGAGATTGAAGAGTCTAAATGACGAAGCAAGAAAAAGAGAGGAAGAAATAAATAAAATGGTCTTGCACAGAGTGAGAGGCAGAGTGAGAAACGGAAAAGGACAAAAAGAATCTGAATAAGAGAGAAATCAGTAGAAAGATGCAAAACATATTATACAAAGGCAGAATGGCAATAAATGAGTCAGACAGACGGACAAACCGGACAGGACAAAGAGAGAGAAGTCACACCCCAGACAGGCGATTAATGCTGACGGCAGCCATATTGGGCCGCAGTGTGGAGGTGATGCTTCAGTGTCCACAGTTGTTCCAGTCCACCATTAGAGGGAAGGAGCAGCAGTAAACATTGATCCATCCGTCAGGAGTTTGTTCCCAGAGGCCCCGACCTCCATCCGTCTGTCCACTCTGATGTGCTGACAGGGACGCCACCACGTATCCAGTGAGTCTGACACACCCAGACTCTGAGGGAATTTACCTCAGCAGGCCGAGCAGTATGTGGGTGTGAATCTGAACAATTTGTTTGTTTTCACCCTCAGACTTGATGCATTTTTAAGAGAAAATCCACTCCAACACAAACCTTTTCTTCTTCTGTTAACAGCTACTTGTGGCACGTGCTGCATTTCTGCCTTCATGTTGTTGTCTTTGTTGTTGTTTTTAAAAAGAAGTTTGACATTGCAAGACAAACAAGTGGTCAGACAAAATATTTACCAAACTAATCGTAGCTGTTCAACTATCCTAAATTGCTTTAGTTTTCAGGTGCAGTAAGAGATGATTTCTGATGTCTGCTGATGGTTTTTTAGTTTTACCTCCACATACTGTAAGATGTTTAGACTTGACTGTTGGCTGGTTGACTATCTGATCGTGTCTTGCAGTCATTGTAGTGATGTCATGGTCATCAGAAGGTGTTTTCCTTACTGAGAAAGTCATTCTAAATGTTTCTTGCCCTTAGAACTAGCTGTGAAATCCCAACTGAAAGTCCACTAATTAGCTTTGCTCGAGGTTTTCAGGTGTGTCACATGACCTTCATTAGTGGATGGAGTTCAAGAAGTCGACTTTTTTCATCAATATCAGCAGTTTTTGCCTGAAATATTGCTGACATTTGTCTTTCTGTACTGAAGACAAGGGCTTCTTTCTCGAGTCAACAGCCTACACTGATGTTCAACAATAATATGAAGAGACGTACGACAAAGAAAACTCAAACGTTTTAGCTGTTCTGCTTCAGTTTGTTCCACATTTTTCCATTTTGTTTTTCACAACTTCACATCTGACATTCTGTTTTTGACGTCGGTAGTCACAAACGTGGGAGGTTTAATTGCTGAATGCATAAAAATAGCTGTTATACCTTTGGTAAACATCTAAATATCAGATTTTCAGCTGACAAATGCAGGAAAATGGAACAGAAAAAGAAGTCTGTCTCTCTATGGACCAGAATTTAATTCTGCTTTAAAGAAAAAAAAAAAGGTGTTGTCATCACTGTTGTTTTTTCCACCCAAACAGCACTCTGGTAAATGTAGAAAAATGTTAACATAAGACAAAAAACACCAACTAACTCCTGTGATAAACTGAGAGTCTGAGACAAAGTCAACCTCTGGGGTTGCTTGAAGTGAAGACAGGCTGTGACTCGTCATTAGACAAAACATGGGAAAAAAAACTGTGTTTAAAAAACTACAGAAGCTTAACCTCAGGATCTGCATTTTGCTGAACATAGCAGCTTTGAATGTGCTCTGCAACCAGGAGATGCAAATGTGGAGGGAGCCAATAATAAATGGGGAGCTGGTGTCCATGGTAACCTGTCCTTCAGTTAACCCTGTTGTAATATGAACTAATTTTTCTGGTTTGTAATGTGCTGTGACAAAGCCGAGAAAAAAACCCCTCCATTAATATTAGCGTCAGTTGTACTGTTAAGAAAAATTATGCAAAACTCTTGGAGTAGCTTAGTCCTCTCAAGTCTTATTAGCCTGTTTTTGTAAGAAGAGAGGTTACATTTCACAAATATTTGATACCTTAATTTGCAGTTTTAAATTCTCCTTGGTACTTGGAAACCTGCAAACAGAACAGCAGGTCAAAAAACATGCACCATGAAAGCTGAAAAAGTCCTGAAATGTGCCTGCTTGTATGTATCTAACCCAGAGACACAGTCTGGTGTCTGTTCATTCGTATTAATACATTGAAAAAACTTGCTGAAATCTGGGAATGCAGCTACAGGAAAAAAAACAAAATGATGCAATGTCATTACAGAAATTGGACAGTGATACAATATTTGCCACTATCATAAATTCTGTTA
>JAPXVT010000025.1:30814686-30831624 GCA_029823135.1 Acanthurus reversus
AATCTGGAAATGCAGCTACAGGAAAAAAACAAAATGATACAATGTCATTGCAGAAATTGTACAGTGATACAATATTTGCCACTATCATAAAATCTGTTACAATACGAGTTCAATTCAGTTCAGTTCAGTGGCCTGTGATCAATATAAAGTCAATTGAACACTATGAGCTACAGAAAAAGCTGCCACCTCTTTCTCTTCCGCTTTTGGCCACAAAAGAAAAAAAAAACAACACATAAATAATTGTAAACAATTGTAACCGGTTAAGTGCAGTTAAGTGGTGCTAGCAGGCGACACAGTGGGAATTTCAAAATAACGTTACTCCTTAAAGATGATAAATGGTTCAGTTTGCATCGATGATATTGAATTGTTTGTATGTCTCTATTGATTCAGATCAGTAGATGGATGAATGGATCCAGATCAGCAGATCTTTGAAGCCAGTCTGTGGTTTGTCTCAACACATTTGGTAAGTGTCTCTCAACAAAAATGACGGAATTATAACAGGTAAATGTGACGCTTGACACTTTTGTTTCATGTCGCGTACCTGCAGAGTTGTATTCTGTGATGGACATCGTCGTATTTTGTCATGTAATGTGATTGAGTAGTGTTAACGTCACCGTGGAGATAGTTGTCACGTAACTTCGTTGTTCATATTTTATCGTTCGCATCAAATATGGTTACCATGGAGATGCCTAAAGCCTTTTGCCAAAGCATAAATTGAAAACATTGCGCTACCCTTTCATTCCTTTCGAGGGACACTTATCAAATATGGCAAGAGACAAACCCTAAACTGGTCTTTACACTCCTAGAAAGCAGAAGCCATTTGCTCCAGTTTCCTTTTGAGCTTGATGAATTATAGATTTGGATCCGTATTGACTTGTCCTGGCCTGAAGGACTCAACCGCAGTACACAGTGCAGTTAAATCTCAGTTTTGCCATTCAGTGAGAGGATGTGTGTGCATGTTAGACTGGATCCAGCATCCAAAGCCGTGTATCCATGAGGCTGTTGTCTCTGATAAGCCGTTATTACCGAGCGACCAGCCAGTAACTCGAATGCTGGCACTTTTAAAACCACCTTATGCTGAGAGAAAATCCTGGAGGGCCGATTCCTCTCACCCGAGAGCCTCTGCGGAGAGAGCTCCAAACAAATAGCAGTCTATCTGCAGCCAATTTAACAGCCTGTGACTTCTGAATGGTATTTTCTTTTCACCTCAGAATTCCTATTTTCTCTTTCTCAAGCTTGTGATTTCTCTCGTGTTGCCAAAGTCTTGTCTGTCTCGGGAGGAAAACGTCCTCCCACCTTGAGGGATTGAATGTCTCGTCATTGCGCGAGGGAAGGTCAAGCAGACTCTTATTTTTCATAACTGTCGTCCCCCTCGCTGGTATGTTTCTGACCCAGAAACCTTGTCTTGTGTCCGTCACCATGATGAATGAGACGTTCCTGCTCGTCAACATATTGCTGACAACCAGTTTCTAATCATTGTAGCTCTTTCCTGACACCACAAGACCTCAGCGATGAAAATGAAGAATGTCCTTTTAAAGAAGGTGTGCGGGTGTGTGTGTGTGTGTAATGATGCTTCATACATTAATGTCAGTGTTTCATAGTAAAAAATAAGCTGTAAGAAAGTCTTGCATATTCTCAGCCACTGTCTGCTTTTAGACAAAACTATGAGTCACATATTCTCGAGCTAAACGTTGCAAGTGTCTGAATCATGTTGTTTTTTTTTAAAACTTTACTGCAAGACACCTCAAATGACATCAGTGTAAATTAACTTGAGTTCTGAAGACATTAAGTATTTACACAGTCTCATGAAATATTTTTGTCTTTGCAATGAAATGCCAGAAAAAGAAAAGAGGGAGAGATAGTAATGAAATTATGTGCTAATACTACACACAAATAAACAAAGTTGTCATTAAAATTTAACCTTTTGTTTTTTGTCAGGGAAATATCACAGCATATCACATCAAATCGTTGCTCTCTGTGACTTTGTGATAATGCTAGCATGATGAGTTATTGCTCCAAGCAAGCCAGCACTGTTACAACAGAACAGCGGCCACATATGTCTTGATAACTGCACTTTTCACAGATTTACATATAAAGAAAAATAAAACTAGTTTAAATTGTAAAAGAAAAACAATACATTCACTTAACACTTGTTTAAAGTTAAACATCACAATACAGCTACAACACCAAAAGTAGACTTACAGGGAAAATCGAAACGTTTAGAACTAAAAGCAAAATAAGCTTAAAAGAAAACTTGCCAAACTTCATTCATTTTCTTTAACAGAAAACTGTACAAATACTATAAATTTGTTTCCATGAAAATATATTAAACACATTTTAAAAAGATAAGAAAAGTAGGAAGTTTAACACCCGAGCTGATGACATTTTCCCCTTCAAAATGAAAGTATCTGCCAAATCCATGTAGGATTTTACTGGAGGTTTAATTTTCCATTATTAAACACATTTATATTCACACACAGCTCATGTAGGACAGATAGTGCTGACATGTCTGAATGTGACTTCTTGTTCTAGATTCAGTCTGAACACAAAAGGCCCATTTCAGTGGGTATTTATACTGTCAAACAGCGGGGGAAATGTTTGTGGTGGCCTCAAAAAGAAGCTCTGACACATTTTAGCGTGATGTTTTGGCAGCTTGTGTGTGTGTGTGTGTTGATTGAACTGCTTTCAGCTCCTCTTTAGGCCTTTAGATGGAGGGAGGAGTACAGGGGGTAACAGTGATGTCATAGCTGGCGCGCTGTGAGCTGGACTCTAAGAGACGGCGACACTTTGCCAATATCCTCCCGCTGCCCTTTTCTAGCAGCAGCGCTCGCTGCATTTTCATGCTTCTCCTCACTCAGGGTGGTCAGTCGGCCTTTGGGTCTGTTTGTTTCTCTCACTGTCGCTCTGCCTCTCCTCCTGTGCACCTTATCATGGAGGTCTTTCAGTAGACTAATTCATTTAACTGCTTTTAATTAATAACAAAAATTACTGTCATTTAATCAGCAAATGTGACAGTTTGAAGGTAAATGCCATCAAGGGCATTCCCGATTAATTACTGTTAAGTTCTTTTAGTAATTGAAACTTTGGGCATTAAAGTAGTAAAGTCAAGCCAATACTGAGTTTTTGAGACCAATATTGAGAATATCGTACACTTTATGAAGACATATGAATTAGTATTCATTTCTTTCACACTGAGATTTAGTTTTTAAACAAAAAACTAAAACAAATCTCTAAAACTTGGTTGATAAATTTGTTGCGACCATGATATAAAAATACTGACAAATATTAAATGTTGAAAAATAAACTTGTCACTGCTCTTTTGAAAAGTGATAAACTAACATCAGACAATAAATCTGCTCTGAAAAACAGTCACATTAAAAGCAGCTGACTACTTGAAACTTTAGTCCAAAATCAAAGACAATAGTGCAACATAAGTGCGTGTGTGTGAGGGTGTGTGTGGCTGATAGTCGCCCATCACCATGGCAGTCTGCAGCAACAAAGACTGAATTATAGACAAACAAAATGAGCTCAGAGGCCCTTCAAGGAGGACAGAAAGGAGATTTGGAAATCTGTTATGTTGAAGTTGAACCAGCTCTGAGTGAAACAGCCTTCAGTCTGTTAACATACCAAAATAACAAGGAGCTGTGATTCTTTCATAAACAGTTCCTTGCCCTCTCTCTTCCTCTCTTCCGTCTATTGATTTCTTTCTTTTAATGTGTCAGACGTGGTGACAGAGAGCTAAGACTTAAGCCCTGCTTTAAATCAGGTGTAAAGGTGCCTTAGAGAGACTGCAGAAGTTAGTGAAGCAGTAATTTCACTTAATTCAGTCAGTTGGCAAACATTCTTGTCTCTCATCTCCTTAGTTTTTCACGCGGTAATGACTCATGTCCCAATGATGAGTTTGAGTGAACCCAGTCTGAAGTAGTTAGGACGGTGTTTGGTGTGAGAAACTTGTTTTTAGGGTGAACTGCTGTAAAATCTGAGCACAGTTTTATTTTAAGGCTTAAATCAACATCTCAAAAACAAGATTAAATCCATCTTGATCACTGCCTTGTTGCGATTTCTTTACAGTGCAATTACAAAAAAACAAATTGATGAATAAAAGACAGTTAAACCGAATTCGCAGGTTTGCATTTTTCAAGTTTTTGTCGGATGTGTCCCACTTTAACTGTGCTCGTTTAAGCTGCAGATTCATTGCTCACTGTTTGGCTCCAGGTCCCGAGCAGGCCACTTACACTTAAGTTGTCAACTTAGCACGTCGACTTAGCACACTGATAATATACAATTTATGTAGCAACAATGTGCCATAGAAATCAGCAGGAAGATTACAGTGTTCCCTCTAGGACTCTTTCAGCAAGGGGAAAGGGTTTTGCTAATCCTGGGTAGTGTCTGTGTGACAGCAGTGTCCTAAAATAACTTTTTCATTGTTGTAGATGAAAATGTCCACCAGCCAAGCATAACATTCTCGGTCAGAATGTGTGCAAGTTTTTTATGACTTTATGAATTGAATTATTGCTGCAAAACAAGTTGAAAACGATCACAGGGGTAATTGAGAATTTAAAAAAATAAAATAAAATCTGCCTTTGTTGAAGATGATTGGTTATTATTTTGATTTCAGCAAATAAAAAAAAAAATCAGGAACATTCCTGCTTAAAACAAATGGCATCCTCCCTCTCTGCGCCTACGCACTTGTCTGTGTCTTGTTGTTGATTTTGATCAGCTGCTTTTTGTTTTGTCCATTTTATTATTTGCTTTAACTCGGATTTTATTCTTTATTTGACCGTTTTGATCTTTAGGAAAAGTAGCAACATCTATTTTAGAAACTTCCTAAAAAAAAGAAATGAACACATAGATCTCAAGGTCTCAACCGAAAAGGCTTGGACATAAATGATCGATTGTTTTATTCATTGCTGATCAATTGTTGTTGTTTGTTGCTTGTTTTTTTTTCCTAGAATGCTAGCTGCTTCTGCCTAGAGGCTTTAACTGGCTTAGCAGCCCAATGATGCAGTGCTGCCAAATCACAGGACCGGGATTAGCATCAGAAACTAAGACTCTGGCTTCCTGTTGCTCATATGAATCAATCGCAGTGATTGTGCTTCAGTAAGCACGTTTGTGTCTGTTGAGGTATATTTGATCAAATTGAAATAGATTTCATGATTTGGAGGAAAAAGTTTTCAGCTCTTGAGAGTTGATTATATTTGCTGACAGTCTGGTCTATGCTTACTTTTACAATGCTATGCTATCCTGGTCTCGTGATTAATCCTAAGGCTAGCCACCTCGTAATCTACGCCTCTCCTTACGCTTTGCATTAGACCTGAAAGTGTGACCTGATCTGCTCTTTGGTGAGTGTTATAACTCTGGAGGTCTGTGTGTGTGTGCGTGTGTGTGTGTATTTCTCACCAGCTTAGCCGGGTCACTGTTTTACCTTCTAATTAGCAGGCTTATCTGCTTACGAGCTCCGTTGGCTCTGTCAGCCAGCCTGCACTTCGTTGTGGTCATTCAGGTTGAAAAGTGAACACAAGCAGTTGTTGGTGGTCGAATTTTTATCCCTTTTTTTGACTCCAGCAGTGTCTTGCAGTATAGCATCATTCCTTCTGCATCTTCCTCAACTTAGTTTCAAAAATTCTCCCTCCTTTCTCTTCCTCTCCTTCAATGGACGTTAGAGCCATAACATGACAACCCTTCCTTGGGTTAAATCAGAGAGGTCCTGCTTCTTTCGGCATGACAATCACACCTATTTCTAAAAAAGACACTCACCATTAGGAACTGACCAATATGGGATTGTTCAGGCTGATGCTGATGCTGTCATTACAGCCTGTCATGAAGAAATGTCAGATGGGAATGTCAGTGTCAAATTCATTTATATAGCACATTTAAAATCAACCACAGTTGACCAAAGTGCTGCCAAAGAAGCCTAAAAATAATTAAAGAACTGAAGAAAATTCAGATATCTGATATATCAACAAATATTATATGTATAATGCTGACTGAATGTGGTTATCAAATACTTGTGACAAAGATATGTAATGGAGGCAGGATATCTTACATTTTAATAAAGTTTTTATTTCAAACATTGTCACTTAACGGCTAACACTTCGTGGTTGTTAAATAACAGACTGCCTCTGCTGGACAAACTGTGTAATTACACCATTTTAAGTCATTACTCTAAGCATTTTTTTTAGGCCTTAAAACAGTTTTAATATCAGCGTGTATTAGAAAACATGTACACCGATAACAGTATATTTATACATGTTGGACGTTAATACTGGGTAGGCAATATATCAGTCAGGCCCTATTTATCAAAACAATTATGAATTCAGTTACAGTTAACAGCAGAAAGCAAACATATATTTGAGTGTTTAGTTTGATCATATTAAAAACTAACTACAGTACAGCTAACAGTAATTAATCTGTATCCTTCCATTTTTCTTTTCTGCACAATCCGATCTGATAACTGTTCGCAGCGACATTAGATTAATTTGGTGTGTCTTACCGTCTCAGTGGTTTGCACTGCTGCAGACCGCAGCAGTGACTCAGCAGTGACTTTATGCATTTGGACACAAACAAATAGTTGAACTTGTAGGTTTGATGGATGACTTTACTGGTGGGTGGAGATGGGTTGCTGAAATGAGCCTGCAGACAGCCGGGTCTGTACTTGCTTCTTTAATTTTCCAACCCACTTCACACCACCTCATCTCTTAACTCAGACAATAGTTCTCTGAGTCTGAGGGAAGGAATGAGCCACATTAGGCAAATGAGATTAAGAGCAGGGTAATAAGTTTTTGATGTCAGCTTCAGTCAGCCTCTGTTGATCTGACTTGTGTATAAAGATGAAACTTGAAGCATCAGTTTGGCTTCATTAACTTGCTTGTTACTTTACTTGCAGTAAGGACAGAGATACAGCAAAGCGATATTTAGTAAGCTGCACCTACAAAATTATTTTCATTTTATTTTCAGTGAATAGATTTACTATATAAATATTTAACAACATTATCTAGGATCAAAGGCTCACTTGCAGCATTCTGAGCTTTTCAGGCCTCATTTGTTGGTCTTGACTAAAGGTGGGAATCGCAGGACAAATAATGAAAGGATACGATACACGACACGTGGCCCTAGGGCTGGGCAAGAAAAAGATATTGTATTGTATTGAGATATGAGACTGTATATCGTCTTGGATATTATATATCGTTATATCATGATTCGTGATATGGAATTAATGGTGTTTTTCCTTGATGCATTACAGTTAAGTGTTGTAATTTTCTTATCAGACAGTTCTACTTGTTTTAATACTTGCCTTCACCCACCTAGTCATTATGTCTACATTACTATTGATTATTGACCAAAAATGGAATGGTGTTAATATTTTTTGAAAGTACCCAAAGTACTTTAGAACTAATATGTACAATATTGTCATATCATGGAGGTACTTGGTCAAAAAAAGTATAATTTTTCAGTTATTTCTTCCTCGAGGCTTTGACAGGTTTTGGTCTGTTGTTCAAAACAGCCGCTGCTGTTTGCTTCAGGTTTTTCTTGTTCGGTCATTACCAATTGATGTCGTGTTCCCAGTGTGATGTTTTACACCTCTCCAGTCTTCCCTTTTAAGGCTGTCTGAGTCTGACTGTGTGAAGTGTTTTCTAGTAAGTGCTAAATACTTAAAACTCAAACACTGTTCCCTTTGGTCAAGATTACATTTTTTATCTTAGGAGAGGGGCAGCTGTGGCTCAGGAGGTAGAGCCAGTTACCGATAAATTAAGGGGGGAAAACGTTCTTGGTACAAACACCAGAAAAATGACATTATCACTATTTTTCTTTTTTTTCAGTTAAAATTTAGTGCAAAAATTACCATTTAAAATGGCTTAAATCTATGGCAACATGGATGTGTCTCTCAGGAGGAAAAGTCTGGCTGAGAAAGACGTAAAAACTCCTGTGATGGAACTTTTTTAGTAACTGATACATCATCTTAGCTGTAACAGTAAATGTTACCATGTTTCAGTTGTTGACAGGGTTGTAGGCTGAAAATCTGCATTATAACAACAATGAATTGTTTGACCTTGTGTGCATTGATGTGCTAGTGTTGATGACTTCATAGCAAAATATCATCTTCCCTCACACTTGTGGTTTTAAATGTGAAGAAAAGGATGTAGGCTGTCTGCCTGGCCTTACATTAAAATTATGACATTTTTGAAGAGGAGCTGTCCTTGGTGCTGAATCACTTTCTGCTCCCTGTCTGACACACAGTCAGGCGGCTGAAACTAAACTCTGAGCAGTGACCTTATGCTGTGGTAACATGAGTGGTGACTTTAATTTTACAGTTTGTTCATCTGGACACTTAACCATATTAGAGTCTGTCTTCTCAGAAGTACATTTACCTGCTGTCTTCAACTTCCTTGAACCCTCCTCATCCATCTCGCCGCTGTAAATGTGGAACATGCTATCTGGAGCAGTGCAGTGGCTGGGCCTCGTACGATCAGTGCTCCGTTTTAGTCGCTTTTAAACAGAGCGTTCTCGTTTGGGGAGTTCAAACTCGGATATTTATAACAAGCGGGTCAGCTGAGGAAGAGCCGAAATGAGCAGAAACACTGAATTCTGTCTGACAAATGACCTTCCTTCCTTCTGGGCCTTTCAGTTACGAACAGAGTCATGCAAGAACCAGGAGTGATGGGGGAGGGCGAGTTCACCTCCCAAGATCCTCAAGTCAAGCGACAGAAGGGGGGCACATGACATCCAGCACGTCTACACTACCACCAAAGTTATTTCTGTCAAGAAAATGGATCATTGCAGTCGTATGATCTTGGTTAACACAGATACCCCTGCTATTAACCACGTCACATTTTGCCACATCTTGCTTATGAGTAACAAGAATTGACAAAGATATGTTTGAGCAAGTTTAGAAATGGTTATGCCATTTCATAAACTTAAGAGTCAATGTTAAGTCTCCTACTCAAGATGTATCTTTGGGCAAAATTTTTAACTCCACTGTACCCCCTCGTCCCTGTTTTTTATCCGGCTCCGGCTTCGCTGTTCCGCTCTCTCTTTTGAGGCTAGTTTGCACCAAAGAGTCACGACGAGACCAAACGGCTGCAGGAGAAGTTGCAGCGGTGTAAACTGGTTTGTTTCAGCTTGACTCAAGCCGACTGACAGTGTCGCCTGCAACTCAGCTTGTCAAGTCGCCGGAGGCCAGTTTTAGAATGTAAGGCACATCACTTGTTTCAACAGCCAATCAGCTTGTAGTGACGTCACCTGTGGCCAAAAATCGCACCGTAGAGCAGCCAGCAGGAACACATTCTCTCTGAAATTGGCCGAGAGTTCTGTCACGATCTGAATACAAGTCTAGTGTTTTTTCCAGACCACCTGAATTGTTGCTCAATGGCACCAAAGATAAACTGCTTAGCCCAACTTTAACCTTGTTCACTAGATGCACTGATTTGTTTGTTTTTCAACTGTAAAATGTCCCGCTCAGCATGTGTCTTGGTCAAAACTTTTTAACAGCCAAACCTTTAACGATTCTTATTTAAAATGTTTTATTCTTTGTATTTATCTAAAAAAAGAGTAATAATGACAAACATATTTTCATCCAGTCATTTATAATGAGCTTGGCCTTTGCCTCACAGTATGTGTAAGCCTGCTATTCTGTGACCATTTTGGTCAAGATGTTCCTTCCCTTCCACTATCTGCGTGCTCCTGTTTTACATGGTAACCTTTGCTGCATCTCGACTCAGCAATTCAAGACAATTGTGATTAGTTGAAGAAATACAAACAAGAGGGAGCTTATTTTTTATTTATAGCAGATTGATAATGGGTGCAGCCACAGCTTTCTCCAGGGCTGTGGAGATGGGGCTGGCTCTGACTAGTTGGTCTAGACTAGTTAAGCTGTAATTACATTAAAAACCAGCTAACTATAAGACAGGTTTAGCAGAAAAATTGATAGGCTCACACACACTTATATATTTCCTCAAGTGGGAAAGATCTTTTCTTTTTTAGTGCCAGCCCTCTGATCATGATGCTTTTTTAGAGCATTGACGCAGTGGATTTAAATCTTTACATTCACTGAAATTTCACAAATCAAGTGTCTTGTTTTAATTTTGGTCTGCTGCCATGTATTTCTCTGAAACAGAGTGAACTGCTGGAATATATCACAACGATATGCTAATACATGCACTGCTTTGATGTTCCCGATCACAGGCGTATTTACTGAGTCAGAAAACTAACCAATATGATAAGAAGCTGCAAGTGCTTAGGATTGATTCAGCTGTAATAGAAAGGAGGAATCAGTGAAGCAGTAAACCCTGAGTAGAAGTAAGAGGTATTTTTAAACAGTAAGTAAAAATAATCAGCCACATTTTCATAAGTCTCCTTTTTTAACTGAGCATGAGATTCTCAAATTGCTTTTGCCTGAAAGTCACTTTATGTGAGAGGATGATGCCTGCTTTCTGTCTGGGACGCCAGTGAAGAAGCCTCAGGGATGAATAGATGAGGGCAACTTGGCTGAACATCGCGCTCTTCAAAAGGACTGTCTAAACAAACACATTTAAGCTGAGGAACAGACGCTCGCCTGCCTGAGGAGGCTTTAGCTTCACACTGTTTGTATCACTGTGGATGCAGTAAGACCCTCAAGGCTGGCGCCCACATCATTGGGTTGTAAGTTCTGGTAACTGTCTTGTTATTTATTGCAGTTTAAAGAGCAAAGGGTGAAAAGACTGGTATGATGAGGAATGTCAGTCTTTCATACCACCTCAGTCTTTGTGTTAGTTACTTAGCCCAACAGTGACTGCTTTACTTCACAAAAGAAAATGAGCTTCTCTGCAAGTAAACATAGAAATACCTAAAATACTTTAAAAATTGCCTGGAACAAGACTTGTTCTTCTTCTTCTTCTTCTTTCTTTTTAAATTTTTTTTTTTTTAAGGAGCGCTTCTCTTTTAAGGTGTTTAAATTGCTCCCTTTCTTTCATGTGTTTTCCAGCCTTCAGGATAAACACAGAAAAAGACTGTAATGGTGGTGTGTGGACTTTGTAGGAGGTGCAGATGTGTTAAATTAAGGTGTGTCTGACGCAGTGCAGAGATAAATTGACAACCATCTTGACTTTCTTCTCCATTTTGACAGTTTACTTCAGGCTGAACGCATTTATTATTTTTGTAAGTAAAAAACCTGGCAAAGCTTGTACACAAACCTGACATTTGTCAGTAACACACAAAGAATAAGCTAATAAAGGGATAGTTTGGATTTTTGGATTGTTTTGAAGACGTTGTTAGAGTTGCTCATTCATAGCCAGTGTTTTGCCTACAGTGGATGGTGGTCGGCATGCCTCCAGTTCGGAGAAGCAGCAGGAGTTTATGAAGCAATGAATGCTGTGGATGAGGACATCAACGAAATTCATTTTGTCCATCTGAAAGAAAGCATGTATAAACAATCAGAATCATTTTAAGTTTACACAATATTTTCAAAGCTTCACCTTGCCGCCAGACAATCTTTTGCGATGGTAAGCCGAAGCAGTTAAAATGCTCTTTCCAAAGTCACCAGACTTCTTTGATTAAAACAGTATTTTACCTGGCATGATTATATTAGAGTTGCTGGCCTGTTACTATGTCAGTCGGTTGGTTTGTTTGTGCTATTGTGTGACTTCGGTTAATTTGAACAAACCTTTTTAAACACTGAAGTCACACAATAACACTTACTAACTGATCGAGGCGACAGTAGACCAACGTCTTCTGTGTTCTGTGAGGTAAAATGTTTTTGTCCAAGGAGCGCGTTGGATTCTAATATAGCTTGAATGGATGTAATGACTTCAGTTTCCCTTAGAAAGGGGCGTTTTAATGCTATAAAATAATGGCTGCTGCTCCTGGCCTCACCAGTTCATTGGTTAACATCCTACGCTGTTACTTTTGCAGGATCTCCAATGTGGGAACTTGATAATTACCTGTTACAACACCACTCCTACTGTTGAACTGTTCCTTTGATATTTAGCTAAACATTTTTATCAGTGTTAAAATGTTAGCCAGTGAGAGCCCTTTGTTAATTTTTCACTCAGAGAATTGTTTTTTATCAGGATCGTTTTCTTGACACCTTATAAATAATAATAAAAGATTATGCTTGAATTTGTAATGCAAAGGCTTTCACAAGATAAGATGCGTACAATGATTTTACATTAAAAGATAAATTATGGCTTTCTCAGTAAATGAGCACTGTAGTCTGTTAAATGTGAGAACCTCAGTGTAATTTATTGTCAAAAAATTATTCTAACCAGAATGATTTCATTTGTTATTTCCATTGAAACTCATACCAATACAACTTACATATCAGGATATGTTGTGCTAAAAAAAGTAACAAATTCTGGCTGTGATAAAACAAACCCACACCTGAGAATAGCCCGTCATTTTTAACAGTAGCACTGCCGTCCTCATCCAAAGATTCAGTAAAAGTACAAAAGATAAAAATAAAATTTAAATCATATGAAAATTTCTGCTTAATAGAAGCCTCCTTTTAAGCAGAGATTTTCAGAGGAGGAATGACTAACTCAGTACTCTTACTTTCATTTGTTTAGAACAATCAGAATATCCTCTGTTGACTTTCAGTTCATGTCCTTTTGTCTCTAAAGTGTCATTGCTCTGATATCCTGTTAGAAACAGCTGCCTGTCTGTAGTAGAAGGTCTTCATTAGGAGTGCAGGTAAAAACAGAAACACCTCCGAGGAGGATTCGGATCATGTCACACAAATTAATTAAATACCAGGATTAAATGTTGCTTGAGGTGGTATGAAAAGCTTGTATCATCGTTAGCTTTTTTTTTTTAGAGGCAAAGGTGAAGAGACTTGATCTTTCGGAAATTGCGATGTGATTCATTGACATTTTCAGATCTTTATTTTAGAAAGTTTAGGTTCATAAGGATGAAAAGTCTTCTCTGGCACTTCAACATGTGATATGCATGCATATTTGCATTGCAGTATGTGATATAAGGTATTGCAGAACATCGCAACTGATTCACTTCACTGAAAATTCTTCTGAATAAGGAAAGTTTTGGCATTTAAACCCAAAACCTTTTACTCAGGATGTTTACTGCACGCGAAATGGAGATTCTAAATGCTGCTGACTTCATTAGAGCTGCAACTAATGATTATTTTTCATTAATTAATCTGCCAACCTGTAAATATGTTGACGGTGTCATCACAATTTCCACAAGCTGAAGGTGATGCCATCAATTAACGTATTTTTGTTGACCAACAGTTCATGTTAACATGTAAGAGAAAGAAAAGCAGCAAATTAACTAAAACATTAAATCAGCTTAAACAAGAGGAAATTTGGATTTTTACTTAAAAATTGACTTAAAAGCTGAATATATTATTATAGTAGCTGCTGATTAATTTTCTTTCTAATGATCAATCATCTAAAAAAAATCATGCAACTTGTAAACTTTATTTCATTTGCAAAGAAGCTTAAATGATGTATAAAATACCTTTACTTAAAATGATCTAATCCTGAGTTACTGACGACTGGTAGAGAAAAGCCAGAAAGCTGAGCAATAAGGACATAAACTCTGCACCAGTGTCACCTACACTGACTTCTGTCCATTAGCTGTGTTTCAGAGTGAAAGTGAATCTGATGTGAGACCTCCAGCCTGCCGTGGCAGTGGCAGTCCTCTCAGACGCTCCGCATTGTTGATGTCCTCTGAACCCTCCTGGGGCGGAGAACAGCAGCATTTTACTGACTTAGAGTGTCTTTGTTGTCGTAGTATCACGTTGTACCAGTCTGCAGTGTCAGTGAGCAGTCAGCCTGCAGGCAGCCATCAGCAGCAGCTAATGCAGTTACTGTTCCTCTGTTTCACTTGATGAAAGCACATCGGGAGGTCAAAGGGACGTGCTGTCGATCCAGGCTTCATTCATTTTATGAGTTGATTTAAAATTCATACCACAGCTGATTGACGCAAGTGTCTCCAGTGTCTGAAGCGTTGCCTCCGTGTTGCGTGTTGCTGCTGTCAGCGTTGGCAGTATCAAAGCAAACTTGGAATTCATGGCTCATCTTTGCAGCTTAGTCATCGCTCTGTGAAACCGGACACATCTGTGGGCAGATCTGCTGAAGTGTTAGAGCTCCTCCTGACTGCCTGACCAGCAGGTTCATTTGAGAACAGTGAAGGGTATCATTGTCCTCATCCATCAACAAAATCCCTCAATCACCTGTGCTCACTTGCGCCATGCAGGGGTCAAATAGAAATCGCTCTCTGATGAGCTCGCTGGCCACAGTGGGAGCCACAACCTTTGGTTTGCTTCTCTCTTTATGAACATAGAATTTTAATTTTAGATTTTAAAATTCAGATATCCCGTAGCTCACATATATAGCAAACGTAAACCAGCCAATTTGTATGGCTTTATGTAAGTTTTAAATACAAAGCATCAATATAGTTTTAAAGGTTATTTTAAAAGGTTAAAGGTTGGGTCAGTAGCGTTGTTTGTTGCAGCTTGTAAACACAAATTTGGTCCCTAATCCTGGGTTCAACACCACCAGGAGTATTTTTGCATGTACTCATACTGCTAGTACTAACACAGCAAGGTACGTAGGAATATTACATTTGCTTTAATGAAGAAGTCGATAATTTAGCAAGCTAGCACAAGCTAATCGCGGTGTTTGGTACCTATCTGTCCAACAGAAATCAGGCCAAATCCACGACACTCTTCACCCCCAGCCTCTCCTTCAGTGCTTGAAAGCTGCTGAAAGCCAAACCAAGATTCACTCTCCTTCTGGAACAAGCTTGTTCCGCTTGTCGTTTTGACTCATAGGGCTAGATTTCCTTTTCTTAGCTGCTGTGTCAGCATCCGCAGTATTCTCCGGTCTGAATAGTGTTCAGTTGCTATGTTTTATCCACTCTCAACCTCACCTTGAGTAAGCCAAAAAAATCAAAATACAGTTAGAGGGCAGCAGCTCTGCAGACACAGTCGCCACCACACACATCTTGGGGCACACAAGTGATGACTGAGCAGGATTCATTTTGTATAGGTCTGTATTTTGTTTTTTAGGAAAATGCTACTGACTCCACCTTTAAATGCAACAAATAACCTGCTGAAATGGGATAAAACGTAATAGAAAAATAAAAACAAAAGTTCAGTCATAGACACAAGCAGCTTGTCCCAAATTCTGTTAAGATGCATTGAACAAAAATAAAAAAAAAACATTCAGGAGTGTTGGAACAAAAGGATGTTCAATTTGAAGCAATAGTGAGCAAGTAGGTTTAAAAATTTTAATGAAACATGGTCATATATGAAGAAAGATCAGTATGTATTTGAACCATCAGCAAATAATCATCAGATAAACGGAAAAAATGAAGAGATAAATATGTCAAATAAAAATGTGAAATGCAACTTTCTCAACATCCCAGATAAGTTTCCAACGTGAGCTTCCCAGACAGTCAACAAAAAGATTTCACAATCTCAGAGAGACGAGAAAATCCCCCTAATATTACTTCATTTAAAGATGACATGAACAACCATTTGCTAGATAAGAGGAAAATGCCTTTGAATATAAAACAAATTAATTCAGCTGATTTTTTTTCATCACAGTTATTTTAACGGTGAGGGAGATTAAGAAAGCATAAAATACAATCTTCAGCTGAAGCAGATAATATGGCTCTGATTATCTCCGTAATATAGCATTCAGCTTCTTATTTTATGCCTCTTTCTCTCACTTATGGACGATCGAGACTTATGAATGGTGCACTGATTACCTTATTGATAAAAGCTGAGACATTTCTTTACATATGTGTGAAATTACTTTTCTTATCCGTTTAATTCAAACTCTTATCGCTGTTGTAACTCCAGTATAATTTCATAAAAACTCAGTCCTTTATATAAAACAGTATCTGAGGCTCTGAGGTTCACATGGAAAACACATGTTGACAACCCAGATCCGAAAAAAGATGGCAAAGCACCGCAAACTCAGGGGATGCACTGAAAATCCCAGTGGATGCTGGAGTCAGTGAGATCCTTCTATTATTATACGTCTCTAATATTAGAGCCTGCATCTGTGCTGAAACAAAGGGGAATTAAAAGCTTAACGTCACCTCTGAGAGCGGAATTTAGTGCTGATGCATAATTATGATGAATATGCAGAAGGACGTATGGAACTGTGCTCGACAATGAACGGCATTTTGTGGTGTTTTCTTTGTTTTAGTGTGCAGATTTGCATGCATTTTAAGTGTTTTACATGTAGAATTGCTTTGACTTTCATTGTTCATGATCTGCAATATAAAAATCACACATTTTCAACCAGCAACATTACAAGTTGTGTATATTTTTGTCAACAGCCAGAGGTCAAGTAGTGGGGAAGCATAAAAATCATGTTTAATACCTAATATCAATGGTAAATTTTGGTCTAAACTTAGCGTGTGTGCTCTGCTCATGAGTATAATTTAAACTTCACCCCACAGATATCAGTGACCTATTTCCTATTCCAACTTTTGTTCTCTCGTTGATGCACAAGTGGGTTGCCTGTCTCTATGTAGCGATTGCCCCAAATACGGTGCAGAATGCAGTATAGTAAATCTCTCTGACTCAAAGAGGTTTTCCAGATCAGGTCTGGACAGTGTCTAGCAGGATGTCTTCAGGCCAGACGGCACAGCATCTGGCAGCGCTGTTGGTCAACTTATTACCTTGTTCAACCTTCAGGCCGTAAAGGAGCAAACTGTTAAATGATTTATTCATGAATGATTAACACAGTGTTTCAATCTTCTCCTATAGGACAAAGAACTCTCCACCACACAAGTGATGTCCTAGAGACCGTCGTGCTTGTCAACCCATCAGAAGACACTGTTGTATCAGAGGTAAAGTTCCTTGCATTCAGTAAAAGTTTTGCTGAATAATACCAGAATGGTTATTTGTAAATAAATTGTGATTTTTGCAAATTATAAAAATTTTTGAAGTTTTAAGAAATCTTTAATAAAGATCTCTCACAATCTTTT
>JAPXVT010000025.1:30989122-31010968 GCA_029823135.1 Acanthurus reversus
AGACACTATAACAAGCGTTGCTAAAAACTGTAAAGTAGCCTCATAAAGAAGCACAACATTCATCAAGGACTTTGTGTTACAGCCAGAGGCATTTAAACTTCAGTCAGGGTTTATGTGACCTTGCAAACAGTCAAGTTACAATAATGTTACAGTCAGTGCTAAAGACGATAATCATCTAGTGGCAGAAATCCCAAATCTGGGATCAAGACCAACATCTCATCAGTTTGTGGTTTGCCCAAAACTCAGCTCCTCATGCCAATTAACCCTCAGTATCTGTCCTGTTGTGCTCTTTCTCTTATTTATCTTACAAATCCACGAAAACTGTTGAAAGAAGCTGCAACTACGACCACAAAGATGAATTTGATTCTCTTTTTTCCAACGGACAGTGTGACCGTTCAGACAATGTGATGAATCTCGTCGCATTTACACTATTGGACAGTGTCAGGATGTTGAATTTATTTATCTGTGGTTTAGGTTTGGGTGAAGGTTTTGATTACTTACATCTTCTCATCATTCAGGCTAAAACTCATAAATTGCAGCTTTGTTTTGGTAAACCCTTCACATAAACTCATCCACTCATCACTTCCCTGCACCATGTCCTTTATGATATACAAGCTTTGAAAGTGAATATAATTTTATAATTTCTTTTTATAGTTCCTTTTTGGCAGCACAACTAGCAATGCTCTAGTCGATCCGCTACTTTTGTGCAGACGATTGAGTGTGAGTGACTGATGATCATCTGACCTTTACACTAGCAGGAGGCAAATTGTCATTTTTGGTGTTTTGTTGTTGTTGTTTTCAGAAGTGTTGGTGAATTCTCTCCACAACTGTCATGTGGATTACCATGAATTTTGGTACAAACGGTACAAACATTCATGGTGCACAGAGGATGAATCCTTGTGACGTATAGCACCGCCATCAGGACCGAGTTTTCACTTATCCAGTCAAATATCTCAACATCTATTTGATGGATTAGCATGTAATTCTGTGCTCAGTGTTGCCAGATGATGTCCTGTTGATGCTTTGACTTCTTGTATGGGTCCACTTTGAGGTTTTTTTTTTTTTTCACTAAAATGTCTTTATTGCTATTGAATGGATTGCAATAAAATTTGGTGCAGTGATCTTCCTGTTTGATGTGAATTGTAATAACTTAAGTGATCTTCTGATTTTTATCTGGTGCAAAAATTTAATTTTGTGTAAGACTTTGGTTTGTGACCAAATACCTGCAGAACTAGTGACTGAGCCTCAGCTGGACGCCTACACCAACATATTAGCGTTGTCATAACCCTCATAAACTGGTTTCTCTAACTAATCTGTTTTCGTCAGTGCATGCAAACACACATATTCTGAGTATGTTAGGGTGCTGATATTAGCATTTAGCTCAATTTAAAATTATGATTTAAGTTTTAAGAAGTTAAGTTATTCTCTCAATAATGTCTTCTAGTGTTTGGCTGTTAAAAAAAAACAGTTTGAGAACTGCTCAAGACCAAATGCAACCATGCAGAGCACAAACAAAAAAGACTTTTTTATGGCTTTTACTGAGGCAGTGAATTTGCTTTATTTCCAAATTGAATTAAAAGAAATAGAAATTTAAAAGGCTGCAAGATAAGTTTATCAGCAGCCTCTAAAACCCTTAAAAAGTCCCGTCAGTGCATGTCAGCAGCCCCCGCTCTCAGCCAGAGTGACAGCCGTTTCCTCTCCCTGTGTGTCTAAGCCATTATCTCCCAGTGTGTTTGAAGAGAGCAGGCCGTTGCTCTTCCCAAAACCCAGATGAAAGGTTTTGGCCTGGGGCCTCAAATACCAGCAGCTCCTGTGAACTGCTGTGTGACTGTGGTGTTGGAAGGGTGTAATTTCTGCAAGACAGCAACATTCAGGCCCAGAGAGAGGCAGGCAGAGCTCGGACCTGGAGCCCAGTGAGAGGACATGAAAGGGGAAGACTGAGTGTGTTTATGTTTGTGGCATTTGACTGCAGAGCCTGGCAGCTGATCGTGTCAGTAGGAGCAGTCACATGCTGTCATTAGCGTGGACTCGTCATAAAGGATAGTTGGTCACGGAAGGTGTGTGTGTGTGAGAGAGACAGCGCAAGAGACAGTAAGAGAGAGAGTGTGATTTCAGTGTGGCTGAAGTGATTAGAGAGGACGGCCTCAATAAAAGACCAACAGGAGAGTGAACTGCAGGGCTCAGGGTGACAGCCCCTAGCTTGATTAAAAGATAGAGGCAAAAATGAGCTGTAATGACAAATAAACTCTACTGTTTCCCAAATTTCCACTCCTGACTGATGTAAGTTTAGCACCGACTAAACACACAAAAAAAGGGGAAGGCTTCAGTTATAATCATCAGTGTGGTGAAGCCACTCATCACCTGCCAAATCAACACTTTCGAACATCAATTTTAGCAGAAATAACACAGGATTTCCTCTCTTTTAGATGGCGTCCCTGGAGATGTTGTCTGTGTTGGTACCTGATCTGAAATAGCGGTTGTTTTCCAGGAGTAGATCCTTCCTGTTCAGACCCGCTTCGGTGCCTCTAGTTTCCTGCTTCGTTTGGCCTGAACAACCTGGCACAGAGCTGATGGAGGTGCAGTCAGCCAGATTAAATTGCTCACAGTTTCCAACAACTCTGGGATATGCTACGCAATTTACAAAGAAAATATATCGGTATTCACTTCAACAGCTTTATGTTGAATGACCCTGTTAAGTCTCGATTTTGACATGAACTTAAGGAAAAAAGACACGTCTAGTAAATTCTTTAAGAGAACCAGAAGTGCGAATGTGCTATAAAGTAAACGTTATTAAAATACATATGTTATGGAAATTTGGCAAAATTTCCTTTAATAACTCTCAAGACATTTTTACTGTCCTGATACAAGAACAGTGAGTGTTTTTTTTTTTAATCAAGTTTAGGAAAAACCATTGTCTTACAAAGATAAATATCATGTCAGGACAAAAACAAGTTGCTTGCTCTCTATTTCAATGACAGCCAAGTACATCCATGACAACTTCCGTTATTTGTTGGCTATTGTTTTTATCTAAATGGTGTATGAAAAAAGTACATTTTTCAAATGCCAGCTTAACAGCTCACTTCTGAAACATGCCACAAAATGTGGTTCAGACTCTCCAAAACAACAAGATGGACCTTGGATTTATTTTTTCAAGCTGCCTTTTTCCATCGCCTAGAACAAATGTTAAGACTCTCAGTTAAGGAGGAAACTAAAAGAGAGTTTTTGGTAACACTTAAAGCATGCATCTATAACGCATCATGGACATATTTATAATGTGTTATAATACAAATATAGTGCTGAAAAATCATAGTTATGACCACGGTCAGGGTTAACCCTAACCATAACCACCCATAATGCATTTTAAGTGTGTTCATAATGTGATATAGAGACAGGCTTCATAGAAAGTGTTACTGAGTTTTCTGCGAGCAATGCTCTTCTAAGTGTTCCACAATGATGAGAAAATAACACACACGATGGGAATCTACCATCCAAAAATGGAACAACTGTAACATAAGGCAGCAGCATATGGGAACAAAACATACATCCCTGAAGAGCTGTGCTTTGGTTATATGACAGAAAACATAATGTTCGGAGGAGACAGATATGTACCAAAAATTTTGTTGGTAGCTTGTAAGAAAGCCTATTACAAGCCAATTGTACAAAGCAGAACCTCCAATATATGATGAATGTTTGAAAATTGTTGGTGAAATATATGATGTGAACGTTAACTCAGTATAAGAGGATCATTGTAGAGAAAAGTGGGTGAAATGGATGATGTTCACGCATCAGCGACAAAAATCTGAAACACCTGGTGTGTAGATCAGAGCAATAAATCATTTTTGTGAAGACAGGGCAAACTTTTAGTTTATTCAAATTGTTTGCGTTTTGCCTTTTTTACTGTCGTTGCTGATTTTTGTTGTTCTTGTTCTGTATGTCTCGTTCATGTGCGTCATATTTACAATTGAAAAGCAATTTTAAAAAAAAGTTTCAACAACAACAACAAACCCCAATGATCCCTCAACTGAGCACTGGACAAGGAATATCAAAGGAAAATAAGGGGAATCTAAGACAAAGATGTGAAGGGACACAGAGGAGAAAGCTGTCATCAGGTCCTCAACACTTTTAACTGCCAGCAGCTCCCGAGGTAGAACAGCTGGTCTTTTGGGGAGGGCTGGTGGTAACTGGATGAGACCGTCCGACAACAGCTGTCTTACATCATAATTAGCTGCTATTTACTAATTGAGCACAAAAAGTGACGTAATCTGGCATAAAAAAAGCATTTTTCCTCAAGTACTGCTGTGCTGAAACTGCACCACAATCTATCCAAGGTTTCTCTTTACGTTCACCTTCACAGTGTCAAATAATGAATGTATTTCCTTTTGATTGTGTGATGCAAAGCTAACACAGAGGATTTCACCATTTTAGTGTGACCTTCACAGACTGTAATGGGACCCCCTGGGTGCAGATACCTTTGGAAGGCTGTTTAGTAGCATAAAGAGAGATTAATCCCCCGGGGCGTTTAAATGCTAAACAGGCCAAACGACCCTCAGTGCTCTTAAGCTTTTGATCTTCCACCTTTTCAAATGGAAAACAGCTCCAATTAATTCACCAATAAGATTAATAATCCAACGTAAAAATTCCATCCAGTGATATGTGTAGAAGTACAGACTACGCAAGAGTCCACTGTAAACGGTGTCTTTCTGAATTCTTTATTTATTCTTCATTTTAAAGATACAAAGGCCAAACATAAAAAGGAATCCTCTTAGAAACACAACACTGGAATAAAAAAAAACTTCAAATCCAGTTTAAATTCTATGAGGTCAACAGTCAGTACAGCAAGAAATGAACTCATAACACCATAAAAACACATCAATGTCAATTTTTTTTAATCAATCATAGAAAACCTGAACAGCGGGAGAACAAGATATCCACTACTCTTCTGAACGTTAATGAACACCTAGAAAAAAAATTAAGCTGTCAGCAACAACTTTAAATTGGTTGAGCTTAAACTGAGTAACACCATAAAAAATGCATGCAGACGTGGATAACAAGGGTGAGCGCTCATGGAATCGTCTGCAACAATAATAAATATTGTACAGTGTTTGACACCAACATCTCTCCTCCATCTCTCAGTGGCACTGCTATCCCCTCATGAATTTTTTAAGGATCTCGAATTAATATTCATTGTTATCAAAACTAACAGTATAATATTGCACAAGCCCATAATTCATAATTCATGGGGTGGAAAGGTTTAGAATACTGTGACGGGGCGGCAGAAGCAGATGATATGGCTGGTTGTGTCACATGTCCAGTGGAACCGTAAAAATCAGTTTTAATTTGGTTTCTCTCTTACAGTCTTATCAGTGGGGCCTCAGCTTTCAACTGCAGGCAAAATTTTGGACCCTAAAATAGATGGTCTGCAGCACACATTAAGATCTACAAATACAGACAGGCCTCAGTACAAAAGAGCTGTATATATTCATGTTACATATTAACACAAACAACTGACTTTCAAAGCTCAGTTTAACCCAACAAAGAAACTGAACGGCGGATATATTTTCTTTTATTTTTTGTACTCCTACTTGTAGAAATGAATATGTTTGTTCATTTGTTCTTCAATGCACAATACTGATTTTTATTGTTTTTCTCTTTGTTTTTGGGATAATTCAAAAGTGAAAACACAAACATAAAAAGTGCCATAAAAAAAGGTAAACCCGCAGGACTCAAATACGTGCGCAGCCGAGAGAGTGAGTGAACTAACAGCGTTTCAGTAGCTTTTACTGTACAGCAGATCTGCTCTGACCTGAGACGATGACATCCATCATTATTTTAAACATGCAGCCTCTACACTAACGTTAATCTCTCTGTTTATTCTTTACTTTGTTTATTTTACCAATTAGTAACAAAACTTTTGGAGTATTGTCTATTTAATGGTCATTCTACTCATTCCAACACTGCTGTAAGCATAAAAAATTGACTTGAAGTCCGAGTGTCGTGATCTGAAACACCTCTAAGAGTCACAGATGGCGTGAAAAAAATCTCATGCATGCTTCTTTTCAAAATCATTCCACTTCAATCATCCTGTCAAAGACGAGAATAATTAAGTATGAACTGCTGTGAATGCAATTCTGTTATGAATTTTGATGCACATCTGCTGTAGCAGCCAATAACATAGGACTATTGCAACACCAGTCAAATGTTACAAACGGTAATCAAATGACTAAAAAGTGAGATGTGAAATCATTTTCTGAATGAATACTGTACGACTTCAAAGCATGAGTTCTTGTGTAAGATGTCTGTTTTTTTGGCTGAACATCAGTTCATGAGAGCAGCATGAGTAAATCACAGTGACAGCAACAAAGTGTTTGTCCCCCTTTTACTCAACAATGATCTCAAACTCTTTGTTTATAACATCCCGTCTGTCAACGAGGGTGTCTCCTCTGGCTTTGAAATCACATCTGTTCAGCTGTAATACTGACTGTGATGGCTGTCACTCAATGACACAGATTGAACGTGTTTAATAATTGTTTACTCTGTGTGTGTCTGCATCAGTGCATCCTACACGATGCTTTTCTATGTGAACTCACAGACACTAAAATCTAAAGAGGCTTTGGCACAAGACGAGTTGATGACCTCACATTGTTTAGGTCCAAGGTCTGTCAGTGAGGATGTGGCCTCACACAGAAATAGAAGTTTGAGTTTGAAAACGAGGATTCTGTGTCAATAGTTGATGTTTGCTCTTCTGTTATTGGCTGCTACATGTATATATTTAACCAGAGCGAATATTGTGTTTACACCACGTTAACCCTTTAGAGCAGTTCAAACAAATGCACTATAGGAAACAGGAACTGAGGATGTTATTGTCTAACCCACTGCAGAGAAATATTAGACATACTGAAAAACACACTGAGATTTTCAGTCTCATATTTGATTAACAAAGAAAGATGGCAAATTTGGTTGCGAATTTAAACCTCCTCGTTCTTCCAACTAAAGATCAACAGGCATGTTTTTGATCAGATTAACAGAAAGGTTAACTGTATGCTGGTCAGATTTCTTATGCACAGATTCGCTTTTGAGTAAATGAAATAATGAAACATAAATGTCAATATATCATCTGAAGATAATATATATATTCTATGTGTCTCGAGCAGAGGTGAAGTGTTTGTATATAGGACGTGTGCAAGCTGTTAAGTGGAGCTTATGTACATCACCAGCCACGGGTCTTGGAGGTTTAATGTTTAAGGTAGAACTGATCTAGGATCAGAGTGTAGGCAGCACCAACTGATACAGCACCAGTCCTGTTACCCCTGACCTCTGACACAGGGATGAGGAAAAGTTACCACCTTTGATTTATTGTGGGATAAAATTCTGAGCCAAACTCTCTTACAAAGAAGATATTGTTGAGTTGTTTCTTAAAATGATCACAGATTTTGTTCGGGTGGAAAAAACAAGTAATCAATTCAGGAAACAAAAAGAGGTGACACTGTGAGCTGAACTCACTCAGGACCCTGTTAACAGTGGTAAAGGGTAACATCTCCACCTCCAGTCAGCCACGGTGAAGGAGATGGTGTGCTACTCTAGTGTTTGCTGCCCCCTGGGGCTAAGAGCAAGGCAGTGCAGGTGTGGCTCCGCAGGGACAAGGGAGGAAGGTGAGAGGAGGAGGGAAAAGAGGGAGGAGGTAGAGAAAGGAGGAGGAAGAGGGGAAAGAGATCCATGGCGGCGTTACTCGTCACAGCCAAGAAGCTCCATCCGCAGGGTGATGCGATCGTGCCACTCCCACGGCAGGATGCGCACATACCGGCCGTAGATCGGAGGCTCAAAGATGTTCTTTTTGTGAACATTGTTGTCGCTGTTGCCGGGGAAGATCTGGACAGAAAACAACAGCCCGTCAAAAAAAACAACTGCTCTTAGCCTTAACGACAACAAAATATTTTTTTAAGCTCCTTTTTTCCTCACCCACTGAAATAATTGGCAACAGAACAGTAAATGACAGCATGGCTTAAACCAACTGTTTGAGCATGTTTGTATGAAAACACTCTCTGGCTCGATGAAATTGGGATATAAACCAGTAAAGACCTCAAATTTACTGAGGAAAGGAAGTGAAAAACAGAAAATCGACATGTTAACTGAACACAGATGTGAGAAAAAAACATGTAAAATAAAATGAGCCTTGATAATTGGTACAACCTTGTAAACAAATGCAAACATTGTCCCATGAAAGACTCAAATTATAAACCGAACTTCAGTTATTGTTAATCCACCGAGTCAGAGAAAACTCTCAGTGTTTTACATCACTGACTTAATGACTCCATTTGGCTTTGCTGAGGCTACATCTGGCAGGAGAATAGATTTTTGGATGTATTATGAATGAGTATACACAGAAAAGTAACCCCACCCAGCATCAGTGTAATTGGTTCAAGGCGTGTAGACGAGTACGTCAGATAAAAGCTTAGCTATTACTCCTTCTTTATGATTTTCTTAAAGACCACCCAAATAAACAACCCTCTGCAAAAATTTGTATTTCCCTTGTTCACAAAATCCACAAAGATGTTCTTTATTTGGCATAAATGATACACTGTATATTAAAATGTTGTATTTTTTGTTTCATAAAGTATTTCCCTATCAGAAGTTTGTTGTTTTATTTTCTTAATAACATTATAACATTAACATTATTACATCCCCTCATAATACAATTTCCTCTATTTGGGATTTTGTATTCTGTTTAATTCTTTATGCTTTATGCTTTATTTTCCCCACAGGGATCAGCACAGTTTTGTTTTGGGTTTTTTTTTATATCAACATTTATGAGCATGTTTCTGGTCACAGCTGGACTGACCTTGTCTGTTCTTGTGGTTTCGTCCTTTACGATGGTCCAGGACCGTCCGTCATCACTGTGAGCCACTTTGAAGGCTGTAACAAACTGGATGGAACCAAAGTCTTTTGCCCCCTGTGTGATAATTCCTGTGATCTTCCTGGGAGACAACAAGTCCACCTGAAGATGCAGAAACAGTTTTGCTTTACAGCGAAGAAAGGGACAAAATACAAAACAATGAGGAGCAGCTATGTCATTTTTTTTTCCCTCTCATACCTGGAGCCACTCAGATCTGTTGTTAGTGGCGGCGGTCCAGGCGTTGGTCTTGCCCTGCTTGTCCAGCCGGGCGTAGTAGGGATGCCAGGTGAAAGCCTCGATGCCCCAGGTGCGGAAGGTGCTGGAGGCTGTGATCTGGCGGTTAGACACCAACCGGGACTTCATACCCATTGGCTCTGAACAACCTGAAGTGTTGGAATACACTGTTGATGTGAGAAAAGGCAGAGAGACACAGGAAGAGACAGACAACAGAGGAACGGAAAGAGAGAGAAAGAAAGTATGATAGACAGGGACAAAAGCAGCCCAGGCCAGCCAGTGATGTGAAGTAGCACACAGACAACCAGAGATGATGACGTCGAGAACAAGAGCAGCAGATGCAGCGGACGGTGGTAGGACATACAGATGAACATGAAAACATAAAAGAGCTGTTTGAGGCTTAGCTGAGCTCATGTGCCTGTAAATATTTGTTTCTACCATCTGTGGTTCAAGTTATTGCACACATTGTTAAGTTATACAACGGTCCTCTGCAAGTAATCTCATTGTTCCTGTTACATCACACATGTTCAGTATGGACAGATTGTCTGTAAAAAAGAAACAATCTACAGTCTGTAAAGGCTGGAACCTTGTAATGAGAGAGGGTTAGTGAGGCGGCTGGGCATGCAGGTCAGATGAACAGTTGGACAAAGACGTGTAAAAGAAATTTCATAATTTCAGAGTATTTTGCATTAAAGCAAATGTACCTTTAGAAGTGCAAAAAAATGTTTTGAGAAAGGCAAAAACTCTGAATGCTTGAGGTGATTTCATGCCTGACTGACAGGTGACTGAATCCATACTACAAATATAGCAATTTTAGAAATATGCACAAACTGGGAAGCATAAGTGATGTGAAAAAGGCAGACACTGATCGAATTGATGACAAAACCATTAAGAGAGACAAATATTCAGCAGCATAATGAGGCTGACAAACAACAGTGGCTTCACATAAAAGAAACAGATGAACAAAAATGTGTTGCAATACAGGAGACTTCAAAGAACCAAGTTTTACATTTGCCTGTTGGGGTGACAGTTTTTTGATGACAAATATGATCATCGTGTTCAATCTTGAAACTATTAGTATTCAAAGTGTGGTCTGCTTGCTGGTATTACTACAGTAAAATATGGTTCTGATAAATAAACATCTGTTCACAGTTGCCAAGTACTGAAATCCTCTGATTAACATCCTTTGAAATGTGATCAAGCACTGAGTGTGGAGGGCTGAAAACAATCAGTGAGGAAATATAGAAGTTGGTGGAAAATAGAAACTGGTGGGTGACAATTTTTCCCTCTTGGAGTTAGACTGATCGAAAGGTGAAAGATTGTTTCATTCACTGACCAACATCAGTATACTGAACCCCAACAACGTGTGAATATACAAGCAGCATGTGTGTGTTTTATGCTTTCTGTGTGAGTTTACCGTTGAGCTCACAGCCAACCAGCTCCATGCGCAGCGTGCAGGCCTTACGACACACCACGGGGACGATGCGGATGTACTGGGCGATGATCGGGGGGTCAAACAGGTTGGTTTTGGTGCTGTCGTTGTCCACATTTCCAACAAAGACCTACAACGAAAGGAGGAATTAGCAACTGTGTCAAGTGTACCACTAATTTGTTATGTGAACTAATGACTGATACTCATCTTTAACATTTAGTTGCACTTTGGAGGAAAATTTATGTATTCAAATAGTATAGCAAATAAAAGAAAAGTTTTTACTATTTATTTCTTTGAGGATTTATCTCCTTTATTCTACTCTTTAAATGTGTTGTTTTAAAGGTGGAGTAAGTAGGATTTTCCTAAAGAATAAAATATAGACTTTTCACAGGTAATGCTGCTAAATCATCACTTTTGGGCCCCCTAAAAATAAGTGGTGGTGACTGTGCATGCAGACACACTGCCCTCTGCCTGTATTTTGATGTTTTGGCTGACTCGGGACGAGACTGGGTGGGAAGAAGGTGCATTTTTCTGGGTGCCACTCAGACTGGAGAAAATAACGGAAGCGGACATAGCAGCGAGAAAAGGATATACAACCCTAGTGAGGTGAAACGGCAAGCAGATAACGCTTGTTTCAGGACAAGAGTGAATCTGGGTTTAGCTTTGATCTGCTTTCGAGCACTAAAGGGGATGAAGAGCAACACTCTGTTAGCTTGCTAAACTATTGACTTCTCCATTAAAAGAAATGTAATATTCCTACATAGGTTGCTGTGAATCATTAGGTACAAGCAGTATAACAGTCCAAGTAGTTACGACACTTCTGGTGCGTTGAGCTTGGCAGGAGGGGCCCGATTTGAATGTTGTGTTTACAAACTGAAACAAACAAATCCTAACTCCACCTTTAACTTTGTTTAGTGTTGACTAGCTGACTGGCACGTCTTTCAGTATGGCCAAATATTTTAAAGTTTAAACAGAATAATGGGCAACAGTGCACTTTAAGCTGAGTTGAGTTGTGTCGGCTTACACGGTCCGTCCTCTCTCCCTCTGTTCTGTACATGGTGTACGTTCTGCCGTCCAGGCTGGAGGCCACCTTGAAGGCCTTAATGAACTCAGCTGTTCCCATGCGACTGGCACCCTGCGTCACAATGCCTGTAAAGCGCATCTTTCTCTGCATGTTGATCTGAAATTTTGTATGGAGCGCCAACATTAGTGCATGAAGTTTCTTTTTCAAAGGAACCTTTATTTGAAAGTTTAATTAAAGCATAAAGTGTCAAACAATGGAGACAAGCAGTGTAGGGATGGCAAGAATAACAAAACATACAGGTAATAAACAAAAACTTCTTCATGCTTTTAGAATTAGCAATAAAGCCAATATTTCTGGTGTAGGTGTAGTAAAAAACAAATGTGCCTAGAGTCATCCAAACACTAATCCATCCATGCACTCACACAATGTCTGTCTACATCTCTCACCTCTATCCATGGGTTCTTGTCATGTGCAGCAGCGCTCCAGGCGTTAACTAGTCCCTTGTTGTTAAGGCGGACGAGCTCGGATCCCCAGCGCTGCAGGCCCAGCATGCTGTAACGGACTGATGAGGCTGAGATCTGGGACTCGGCGATGCCCCCTCCCTCCAGGCCGAGGAGAGAAATGCAGCCTGGAGGGGAGAGATGGGGGGCAGATTCTGATGTCAGTGAAAGATTTCCAGCTGCAGCATAATGCAAATTCAGTACACAGTATCTTTTTGAAACCTGATTAAACATTTCTGTATCTTAGTACTCACATTTCCTCAGAAAAATCTAGCTTTTACCTGCGTCATTTAAAGAATAGCTTAACGTTTTACTATTAGATGTATATTTTAACATTTTTACACTCGAGCTGTAGCGAAACATGAGAAATGCCTGAGTATATGGTTACATCCTCAGGAAGGTAATCACAGATTAATAAAAACTCAGCCAGGACTCCTGCATGTTCTTCAACTTTACTGAGTTGTGCAAACTATCAAGTTATTAAGGATGCAGAGCTTTGGAACAGCTAATTGAATAAGTATCGATCCCTTTTGGGCAGACTCTCTTTATCCTCCCTATCGATCATCCTAAAATGCAGCAGCTTGGCTTCTTCCCAAACCCATTAAAATGAAAGTCTTCCTTTAACTTTACTTTAACTTTTAATTAATTTACCACTATTGCATCAGTTATAGTACACCATTACATATGGGCTCATTGTGTCTGTATGTAGGCCTGTATTTGAGTGGTTTGCTAACTTTGCAAACTGTAAAATTCTTGAATTAGTTATACACATCTAATTAATACCCAGTAAAATCTGTAGTATTTTCAGAAGAGAGTAATGAGTGACTAAGATGACAGTAACTGGTTACACAGTGAAGTGATGTTGAGGGTTGACTGGTCACACTTACGCAGTTGGCAGTGTTTGCCCACATAAGGAGACGGGCAGTGGCATTTAAAATCTCCATCCAGATCCCTGCAGGTGCCGCCGTTCTCACATGGCTGGCCAGCACAATCATTCACATCTACAGAGAGATAAACCACGACGTCACTTATTGCAGTCAACTGTAAACAGCTTAATGGTCAACTGTTATCAGCCAATTTAAAAGCAGATCACAGTTAGTCTGAAGTGTGAATGAAGATCATGTCATGCTTAAGAGACAGGGTTTAATATTTTTTCAACAGCTTCACGGAGGTTAGTTGAAGCCATGCCAACAGGACTGGAGGTGTAGCAGAGAGAAGGCTGAGGAGAGGAGCCCGTTTCCTGTCATTAGACAGAAAATGCAGCCTTGATACAAGAGATCTGGCGTAACAGATCCAGCTGCAACAGAAGCTCATTCAGTTGATATGTGAAGTATATAATGGAAAAGTCCCAGGATTGGAATGTGTTTGCTTTTGACGAAGAGTGAAGTGTTTTTCAGGGTCATTTCAGTGCAATGTGTTTCATCTCCTGTAATTCTCTGTATTGCCTCTTGATGGCGCCCCCACCAAAACCATACGCTCAGCTCAAAACCTGTGTTAGGTGAGTCAGAGAGAGGAAAGCGAATCAGCACAATATCGGGAATGAACTCGAACTCCTTTTCATCTGTCACCCACAAGAACTGTCAGCGTGACTAACCGAGCTTTAAGCACGCTCTTGATTGACCAAAATGTAAAGAACAAGGCTTAAATTTAGCTGGTTGTATAGAGGACTGCACACCAAGAGGAGGATTTCAGTCAGTCTATAGAGCTTTAATCCTCAGTGGTTGTTTTTATGGAAGAAAATGCACGCAAACAACCCCGGCATACCGATGTTATGTTTCTGTCCAACAAACACACACATGGCATCATCTCGCTACCCACATGCTCTCTCCATAAATAGCTCCGTGTCCAAATATTCATTTTCACACAGTCACAGGAGGAATACAGTTTTTTTTTAAAATAATTCCACAAACTCTGGATAGCAATGTTCGCAGTTCTGACAGTTCTGACTCTAAGAGCTTATTCAAAATCATATTTAATAGACTATTTTAAGAAGCAGCAACTATATATTTTAAACATCAAACTTTATACAATAGAAATAAGCTTTACCATCCAGTATTCACTGTCTTGGAAGAAGTCAATAGCTACAAACCACCTACTCTGTATCCAGATATACTTATGTATGTATGTATGTATGTATAATATCAGGTTTTGTTTGGGTTTTTAAATTTGCTACATGGTGTTTTTAAAAGACTACAGGCACGTTTTCAAAAATTCAATGTTAGGATAAGGACTAAGAATTAAACAGAAACTGTTACAAACTATTACAAAGGCAGAATGTGTAGTACCTACTTGGTAAGCTTTGGACTGAGACTTGTGATGAATACACATAGCATAATCAACAAGAAAATATCACAGGTTTAAGATTACTCTTATAGTGAAGTCCCACTAAAAAGACATTTCATTTGATGGAGATTAACCCTTTTTCTATGAGGAAGAAATATAAAAACTATGGTATGTAGTATTTGAGTAGGTTTCAAAACATTACTAACTTTAGGTTTTAAGAGGCTGACTAGAAAAATGTGTGCATGCTCCATGATGTCAGTGTACCAGCACCCAACCACGTGCTCCTCACCTTGCAGCATACAGACCAAGAAGATACATTCTACATATAGAGAACTATATCCGTAACTGATGTCAGACTGAAGGAAACTCTGGGCCTGACATGCGTCAGCTACTTGTTCCATCTCCAGTAAGAGGATTGGGCACTAGTAGGACCATGCAGCCTGGTCTGGACCGAGGTCTAATCCATTTATGTGACGACCAGAGGGGGGACAGCTGAGGGAGGGGCCTGAGGAGCACATAGCATCCCTGAGACATGTAGAGCTGTACATGCACTGGTGGATGCACTGTGACTACAAAGGCTTGTGGGTTTGCTGATAAGTGGGGCTACACATGCCTTAGAAATGTACACACTCATGTTGCTCTGATCAACTTTAAGCATGGAATGACTAAGAGAACTGCTTCAGGGTGTAAGTGTTAAATGTCCAAAAAGTGCACCAAGAAATCACCCAAGAAAAACTGACATCTAATCAGCTGTTCCATATCTAACAGTATCTACTATCAGCACACTATACCGTATAGATTTGGGAAGCCTAGCATGTGCTAAGCACAGTAACTCCGTGGCTGGTATGCGACTTACCCTGAAGCTTAGAATGGAAACAGCACACTCTACCACAATATTTACAGCATCAATATCTGTCCCAGCATGAAGCGAAAACCAATACAGATCTCATGCGGCATGTTTGAAATCAGACCCTAATCGATGCAAAGCCAAGGTCAGCTGGCAATGCATGCAGCGATCAGCAAAGCTATCTAAGTCCAGGATCTGCACTGCAGCCAGCAGGATGTGAGCCTTAAAAAGTGTGAGAGCCTGCAGCTGAAAGTGCACACATGCTTTTGTGCTGCTGCGTGAGAAGAGTGGATGTTGTTACAAAACACTTTTTCCATACCTTACAACGCAAGGCCTGAGCTCAGACGGTATTCAAACTGAATTTTGAAACTGAACAATCTGTTGTGTTTTGAAGAACAAAACTAACCACTGCACACTAAAGTGGGCTACTTCACTGTAAGTTTATTTAGAGTGAGCCACGCCTTTTGCCTGTAGCGTCTGCAGGTTCGTTCCATCTAATATGTTTGTACAATTCTCTATAAAGTCAAATCTGAGCGAGGAGTGACAGGAAGAAAAATTATATTTTATCCCTGCAAACAAACTGACTAAAATTTTATTAAATTACTAAAATCATGATGTAATTGTTACGAATGTCAACCTGCAACCTTTCAGTCACAACATTTGCAATGTGACTGCTGCAGAGAAGAAAAGTTAGTCTTTTCTTCCATTTGATGACAACATGAAATAAGGAAATTACATATTTTTAATCACCACTCCCACTGTTGCCATGGTAGAGCAACCACGGGGGGTTGCTCTGAAGGCACTATGGTCACCAGATAAAACCACAATGCCATTATTACATAAGAAAGGCTTATAGTTTTCCAGATGTGTAATTTGGCTCATGCTGTGTGGACTGGTTGCAGTGCACCACAGAGCGCCAGTGGCACCCAGAATAGCTTTGAAACAGATCTCTGCCACGGTGTCGCGCTCTGCTGGAGGGATGCAGAGCACTGAGATGAAACTTCAGATGTCATAAAGTATATTTGCAGAACATATTATTCAAAGCTGAGTTTCTAAGTGCTCACTCTGAGTAGGTTTGGGCATGCCGACATCAGATCCCATGCACGCGTGAAAGATAGCTGCGGTTCTTTAAACTGCAATGTCGGCAACATTTTAAAATCTATATTATTGCAATTCTGCAGTCTGAACAGCACATTTATTATTACTGTAAGACTAGCTCACCTAAGCTTAGAATATACGGTACAGTACAGATTTCCTACAGTAAGCTAGATAGTATATGTATTAATTTCATTTTTTTAAAACCAATGAATAGAGGAATTTTTAAAAACATCAAAGTCAGAAAAGTAACTTTTCATCAAAGAGACATACTCATGACAATAAGTTGTTGAGGCTTAAAATAAAACTTTAAAAAAACGAACTAAGGATTTCCCCCTGCTGAATATTCAGTCAGTCAACCACATTATGGCCACATAATTACACAAATGTGGTTGTTATAGTTTCTGAAGGAGCTCAAGCAAGACGCTCAGCCCCAGACTACTTAGTGGTCAACAGAAGAAGAGTTGCAAAGAAGCATATACAGTACATAGATCTATAGGCGAATACCAGAATACTGATTTTTAATTTAACATAACTGGAAAATTGAAATTTGATATTGAGCAAGTCTGGATAAATAGATTTACTGTAAAACTTTGGTGTCCTCTACCATTAAGATCTTTTTAATTTAAACCAACTTAATGTCTCAGAAATTAACTGTTCACTCATCACAGATAATTGTGGTTTCCACAGTTTAGAACTGAACATGTGCATTTTAGTGATACCTGCTGCATTCATTTCACATTTATGACAGCACCCTCTGTGGCTGTTTGTTATGAAAGCCCTGTAAATCTGTTGCTGGTCTCGTGTTGGTGTGAACTTGTGCAGCACCTACCAGCTGCCTCTGTTTGGTTTGCAACAAATAGGACAATTTAGCTTTTTCATCGTGGACAAAAGTAAACCAGGAAATGCATGCCAGTCTGAGTCATGACAGCACTAAAACACACACACAAAAAGTATAGACACATATATATGTATATATTATACATACACATAGCCTGTACTCTACAGGGGGCATGGAGCCCAGTCTGCCCACACTACCACATCCTGGGAGGAGCTTGAAAACTCCAAAAACAACTGAAAAGGCAGCAAATGCACACGCACCCCCTTTAGCGACTTCCAAGAAGCAAACAACTGTCTTAATCTGCTGTGAACATCTGCGATTTAGAGATCATAAGCAAGAAAAAGACACTCTTTTCTCACTGTTTCCATCTAACTGCTTTGGCCTGAAGTAAACACCTTTCTCTCTCTCAGCCTCTCCATACATGAGCCCTACATAAACACACATGCACGCACACACACCTTCCGTCTTGGCAACCCATAAAGGCTTTTAGGCCAATTTGACAGGACAGTCAGAAGTGCTGCAGTCAGACCTGAGTAGTGAGTGTGACATTGTCAGGAGGGCAGACTTAATTCACTGTTCCGCCTCCTCGTTCACTTTTCCGCCCGGCAACAGTAGCAGCGCTGACGTTGCGAGCGCTCAGCGTGGATCGCCACTTTCTGTTGGCCAGGCTTGCATGAGGGATGAACCATGTGTGTATGTGTATGCTAAACAGTCTGTATATGAGATCATGAGCCGTGCGTGGTTGTTCATGTGGGATGAGCAGCGCGCAAGTGATTAAGCTTTTTCCAGCAGAGATTTTCTCAATCTCTTGATCATTTTTTAAAAGGAGTTTATGCCTTTAAGGAGAATTTTATCCAGCAATTAAATACACTGGGACTACATACTGATGAAAAAACTAATTTGGCTTTTCTTTTTGACCTCTTTGCCAATTACTGACTGTGAGGATGGTGCTATTTTCTGTTCTCAACTTGCCAAATTTATTCCTCTTTACTGTTGTGCTTAGCTATTTATAGTTTTCTAGATGTAGTGGTTTGTGTAACAACATACTCTCTTACATCTGGGTCCAGCCAACCTACTTAACAGGCTCTACGTTTGACTGTTCTCTTATCAAAAAAACATCTGAGAGTTAAAAGTGTTGCGGTGACATTTCTGAACTTTTTAACAAATTTCTGCACCAGAATTTCTCTTTCAATATGCATTTTCATATGTGCGTGTGTGAGGACACTAGTTAAATGCTAAACTACACTACACCTCCGCAGGCTCAACACAGTCACTGGTTTTCTTCAGTGTGTCTCCTTCGCTGTTTCACACAAGCAACCAAAGGAGCTGGCTGCCATGAGCTTCATTCCTTGCCCACACACAGACAAATTAGAGACCACTTAAACTGTCACAACACCCTCATCAGGAGCCGTGAATGGAGTGGGCCCCAACTGACCTCGCAGTCCTCAGAGGAGTACTTATGAACCAACATGGTCAAATATATTCCTCTCATCATTATCCCTAAAGCATTATCTAATTAGTGTAAATGCCTTCTCTGCAGAGAGCTGTTTTCTGGCAGCTAAGCTAAAAATACCTGCCAAAGGACTTGTGAAAGTATGGACTTTGATGAGCTGTGATTTGTAGATCTCAAGAGTAAAAGAAAACACAAACAGAAAACACTTTGCTGTATTTTTGCAAAGTCCAAATTTTTTGTGACCATAAATATGAGGTGGGAAATTTTAATTAATATACAAGTTACTGTTTATTTTAATTCTTCATTTAAATAAACAGTAAATTGAATAGTTTCACTGAGGTCTAAGGCATGAAGAAGTCACAGACAAATATTTGAGTATGAAAAAACATCCTCCTGTCATGTGAGAGGACTGATAAAAAGGCGGTGCTACTTCGCTGCTAGCCTTGACTCAGAAACAAAGAGATAGTGCCGAACTCAGCGGTTTCCTGTCTGTGATCGTGTGTGTATGTATGTGCATGTTGTCTGTGCGTGCGTGTGTTTTTGAATTCCTCTGCTTCTGCATGCAGTAAGGAAGAACAGAGAGCACCTGGATCAAAGACAGAAAATGATCCATTGCACAAACACACAGACATCTTTCTCTCCTTAAGTCCCATTTCCACTGTTACCTTTTGGTGAACTTAAATCTGCCCCTGGGACACCTAGGATAAAAAGGCATACATGATCAAACACCAAGTACGGATATGCTTTTCCTAAAAGTCCCACTTGATTCCTGTTAAATAACTTCTGTGAGCTCATTTGGCCACTGTTATTCTGCTACCTTCCCGCCCAAACAGTAGCCATCTGTCTCTGTGTGCAGGGCTGAAGGCATTTGGAGGAGCGTGGCACATGTTCCCACCATTTGCCTCCCTCTCTTAGGCTGACCCCGACTGAACCCACCTGGTCTGAGTGACGTGTGAATGAAGCACCCATAAGGAGGACAGCTGTCTGTTTGCTGGCCAGCACTCACAGCAGCTGTCTGCTTGTTAGTGTGTCAGATTAGACAGATAAACAAAGACCTACATAGACTGGCTAATAAACTGTAATATGTAACCCTACAGTAAGTAAAGGGTGGTTATAAGCATATGAACAGTTCTATGACTCTTATGCTGTTGTGTGGCTGTAGGTGAAAGTAGTTGAGATGTGGTGTAGTGATTTGGTGGCAAAAATATGTTTTCCTGAAATGTTCAAGACAAATGATTTCAATCAGTTATTGTTTCACCAATACCCAATCGAACAATCTTAATTGCACTATTATTAAAAAATAAACATCAAAGAGTGTAGTTTTGCTGATAGACGATAGCATCTAAGATGCTACAGTATTTCCACTGATCTTGATATTGTGTGATATTGTAATGAAATTTGTCCAATACTCATTAATAGACAGCAAATCCATGTACTTTATGACACTAAAGTAAGCGCCCTGTAACCTAGAAAATGGACTACCAAATTGTAAACATACTGAAATCTACTTTAATAAACAACACAATTTTCTATAGATCATGATATAGCATAAGTAAATAAATATATTAGAGGATAGAATTGCTTCAGAAATAGACTATTACCCTTGTTAATTTTTTTTAACAAAACTCAAAAAGAAGCAGTAATCATTTTTAATAGCTGTTGATATAATCCTGATAAAGCTCTTGGAGAGAGAGCACAGACTTACTGTTCTGGCAATGGACACCATCAAAGCCTGGCTGGCACTTGCAGACATACTCGCTGAAGACGTCACCTCGGCGGGAGTGACCAGTCACCTCACAGACGGCATCATTCTTGCACGGGTTGGGGTTGCAGGGCCCTTTTTGGTGTGGAGAAAAGGAGGAGAAAAGTTAAGTTCAACAGAGGTTGAGCATTGAAGTTTCTTTCAGGAATCAGGTTAGGTTCAGGGATAGCTTTCAGAAAATGCCATAAATCTTATTGTTTAGTACTGATTTAAGTTTTGTCTTTCTGCTCTCATTTAAAAAAAACTCACTACTTAGCTTTACAGCTGCAGCAAGTCTAAAGTTAATCACTAATAAGAGATTTATCTTACTATATTGTCCTTGTCTGACCAACAAACATGGAAACAAACCCCAGAGGTGTCTCTTACCAGTCTCAGTCTCATTGCATGTTTCTCCAGAGAAGCCATCAGGGCAGATACAGATGAATGGAGCTCCTGCCCCGGTCACACAAGTTCCACCATTATCGCACACATTGACCTCACAGAAATCACCTGTAGAGAGAAAGAGGGGGAAGAGACAAGATGATTACTCCAGTACAGTTCACAAACCAAAGCCAACTATTTCCTTTAGAGAAATAATCTTCAATGCCAAGCTCTTATATAAGCAGATGAGCAGGGGTGATTTCAAAAGGGTGCTTGAAGGAGTATTATGAGTTTGACTTGATTTTGTGGTTTTGATGGAGTCTTTTGCTGCTACTATTAAACAGTGTAGCGCGGCAAAATATACACAAGTAAAGACAAATACTGTAAAAGAAGGGCATTTATTTAACTGGTTATAAAACCAGTTTGATCTAAATGGGGTATGCAAACCTCATTTCACATTAAGAAACGACTGACAGCTCAGCATTTTTTGTAAAACATCTGATATTTTTAAGCATGTGTTTCAGGACAGGAGGAGGATCACCAGATACTATGGCAGCTGTGATTTGTGGGTAGTTTTAGCATTACATTTATACTGAATTCAGTCCACTTTTGTTCTTTGAGCAGTTTTTAATACCAGCCAATACATATAAGGGTTTAGGTTTTTACTTGGAAAGAGTAACCATTCTTTTGAGAGTATGAGCTAAAATCTTGTTTTCTCCCATTATTAAGCTGTGCACTACATTCCCTTGATGTGCTGCAGAATGAAGAGTAAACAGACTGCTGCAGGTTGGATGTGCTGGTGTGAACAGCTGAGTAAGCCATCACTACACTGTCAACACAACACAAACACTGGATGCTTCCACCAGCATCACTGCTGCCTGGCCTGAACCTGACAATCTGGCAGCTTGCTGGCACAAGGGAAATCATGTCAGATCGCAGTGAGCCATGTAGTGGTTTTCAAAGCATGAAGTCTGAATGAGCTATGATTTACAGCGAGGGTGGCCAATATGGCAGAGATATTATACCATGTTTCTTTTTTTTATAATGTCTCTTTTTTTTTAGGTTGGTCTTCAAGTCTTCTTGATGAGCTACTGAACTGAAAAACCACACTAATTTCCTTTTTTT
>JAPXVT010000025.1:31291111-31302724 GCA_029823135.1 Acanthurus reversus
AAGAAAAGTAAAACCAATGCTAACTTTGCAAAGAACATAGACCACAAGCTTCTATTACAGGGAAAGGCATTGGTTGGTTTAAAGTGAGTTGGCTGTACTTACAGAGAATAGGGGCAACGCCTGGCGTGTGCACTGCAGCAGGCGATCGACAGTGTCGGGGTCAGCTGGGTTGAGGGCCTGCTCCAAGAAAGCCTGCTCTACCACCAGCTCCACCAGCTGCTGCCGCCCGTTCACTGTCTGCAGCACCCGCAGTCCCGACACAACACGCATCAACAGCACAAACTCCTCTCCTGTCACATCCTCCAGCACCTAAAGAGGCCGCAGGACAGAAAAAGATGAACTTCATCAATGAGTGTTCTCGTCTGTTTTGACACTACATGCCAATTTACTGTCTGAAGTCAATATATCGTAGAGTCAGTAGAGAAAGTAGACATGATTTTTTGGCAAAAAGTCAGTTCAGTTTTAAGCCAAAAATAACATATCAAGTCAAATCTCAACTCCAATAATAACTTAATTCAAAGCTGTCAAATTAGGTTTATAAAACTAGGGGAAAGTGGTTGAGGACAAAGTCACAAGTCAGTTTTACTAACTTCCAAAACAAAATGCAAGTTTTAGAGAAGCTGTTTCCGACTATGTCTGCATGGAGAAATCGGCAAAATTACCAGCTGCAGCCGAAACAATCAGCTTTGACCAGAGGCAGTTTTAAGATCTTGATTCTAGTTCATTACATGGCAAATAAACCCCTGCCATGATCAAGGTTCACTTGTCGAATTTTATGTATACACAAACCTTCTTAGTCTCTGAGAAGACATATTCCTCCACCTCCTTTGTCATGACGTCCTCGGGCAGGGTCTTTAGTTTGGTGGACAGAAACTTGATGGCCCTTTCTCGTACAATGTCCTCTCCCTGCAGGATCTGAGAGAAGAGGCCTCCAAGAGTACCTGGATGACATAAGAAATTAGAAGATGATAGTGTGTAAGTGCAAGTGAGTGAATACTTACAAACTCAACAGGCATGCAACGATAATGAAATACACAACAAACTGTAAGATTCATGTGTCTTGTTTACGAAACAGCACAATCAGTACATCCATTTTCATAAGTAGAGACCTTTAAGACCAAAAGATTACACAATATTCGGGTCCTGGTCCTATATATCATGCGGGGTTATTTCCAAAATAAAATAGTCTATGTAAGATTAACTGGTTGCAATGGATGAACGACAGTCTTAGTGGTGAAAAATACAGGTTATCTGTAGGAAAGAATGTGCTGTCGACTGTTACTTAAAAAACAGGTTTAACGATCCTTTGCTTAATATAGCCAATAACACAGCCCCTGAAATAACACAGGTTACAACAAACTTACTCATCAAATAAATTGACAACTCAAGTCTATATTCCAAAGGGAAAGAGTAAGAGAGAATTTCTCACACTATCCTGTGTCAAGCATATAAAAGCATTATTGAGCTCTGAGGTAAAGTGACACTTACCCTTGGCATCTATCTTGAAGATAGAAATAAGTGCTGCATTCACTTGGTTGAACTCTGCTGTATCATCTGAAAGCACAAAATATAACAGATTCTTTAGAATTTTCATTTTCAATGAGCACAGAATAAAATTAAAGTCAAAAGACCAATGTGTTCGGACTGACAAGCAAATCAGATTTCCAGGATACTTAGGGACTAACACTGACTGGAGTGAATGACACGAATGTATTTAGAGCATAACCCACTTCAATCAGTGAAGTTGTTTGCAAAGAAATTTTTTTTACATATTTTTAGGGTTTAGCTTAAGGCATCCATACCTGTCTGAAGGAGCTGGGTGAGAATATCTGCAACTCTGAGAATGTTTTCGCCAGTTGCAAATCGTGGAAGTTCCTTGATGGCCTGCCGTCGAATCTGGACAAAGACAAGTACACAAACACAGAGGGGGTTGTTACGATTGAATAAAAATAACTACCTTGATTCACAAAGTCAAGTGAGGAAGCGCCACATCAACCTACAAACACACAAACCCAGCAACTTTAACTCCAGTGAACTTAAAAGAACAAGACAAGCTCTGCCACTGCAACCAACTCTGTTGGATACCCAAGAGCACTTTAACCTTTAACACTCACCGACACATCCTCATCTTCACAAAGATCAAGCTGAGCGTTAATGGCTGCATCGGCCAGTTCCGGAAAGCTGGCGAAGAACTTGGGAATAAATTGTGCTGCCAGCCGCTTCTCCTTCGGGCCACCCTTCACGCCATCCAAGATGACCTGGTAGGCATCTTTGTGCTGCAGAACAAATGACAGCGCATCAATTAGCATGTGCAAGATACATAACAGTATCATATGAAGTTAGTGCATACAGATGAACCTCAATGGCAGGTGTTGCATGTCACACTAAGTTTACCAGGCGTTGAACACTTGAAATGGTTATTACAACTGTATGTTTTCTCCAGTAAGCTGTGAGCACTCTGAAATTAGCTCATTTGAATGAACACTCTGTATCCTAAGGACTATCTGCTCTGGTGTACTCTATCACACACACGAAAACACAGGTATTTGTGGCCAGTAACCCCTCTGCCATGCTGTCAAAAGTGCAAACAAAAAGGTCATCTGCATTCAGATTGATCATTCAGGTTATCAGTCTGAATTTTTCCTGTTTTTGACAGAATCAGAGAATAGCCATTGTGATGTGGTGCAGGAATTGTTGTTTTGCCCATTTAAAACACACAAAAAATTGCATTATGAAACGTTGTGAGAGGGTTAGTCTGAGAGGGTAGTGTATCCAACTTTTCAATATACACCAGCACATTACATTAGAAACACTTCCTCAGAGAAATCTAACTGATTAATTTAACAATATCAGCACACATCCTTTAACTTAGTCATAGTTTACAACACATGGTCGCACAAACACACATTCAGTTAACGTTGTGTAGCTAAATTCTTTTTCACGTTTTCACATTTCCAGACAATAGAAACACATTTTTTTCAAATGCTTTGCGACTCCACAGTTCGATGACAATGGTAACAAAGTTTAAGTTTCCATCAATTCCCAAAATAAACATAACGTTACTATATGATAACTATGGCGAAGAATTAGAGAAGCTAGGCTAAACCCAGCTGACGTTACCCTGGTTTCGATTTCAATGAAAAAGGCTTCGCTATTTGGTTACGTAAAACTTCATCCGGCTGGGTTAAAAACAATCAATCTGGAGACAGTAGGGTTAACGTGACCGCCTATCACCAGTGTCGATACTGCAAGGCCATTATTATTAGCCCGGTCACTACGTTCGCTTGCTAGTTAGCCTAGCACGTACAAAACAATGTTATGTCGCCAAAGTTCGTCACAGTGGAAGCAAGAAACTAGATAATTAACGGAGCCTCTGGTTCACTGGCAGCTGAATACGTCTGACTCTGTTTACCTGGCTGAGGTTGTCCTTAGCATCGGCAAGGATTCCGTAGTTACGATAGAGATCCTCTATAGTGACCGCCATCGGCGTGCGTCCGAGTGTCTGCCGCTCACAGAAAAGACCGCCGACAAAAACACAGAGAAACCCTCTCGGGTCACTTTTCCACCGTTTCAGACTAAATAGCACAAATAGGGCTGTATTATCGGTCAATATGTTTTCGGAAAGGGGACGAGAGAATGAAATTTCGAGAAACCCGTGAATGAATACCCCCTACTACCAGTCTTCCCGCAATCTCTAGTGTGGTGGCTAACTGCTACGGAAGAATACATATAACGCATGCGCATGTTCAGCCAATGGCGTGAAGAGTAACAACACGTGACCACTAGTGAGCGTTGAAGTGACGCGCAGCAAAGCGCCTCGTCAGTGACATACGAACAAATGCATTAATGTGGCTTAAAAGAACCCCTTTTATATAATTTTACTGAATGTAAATTATTTTGTTCGGTTTTTATTTTACAGTGCTTTTATACCGTTTTTAAACTACTGTTTAAAACGACGACAAATGATTGAAAATTTCTAAAATGCATCATAGGATACCAGATAGCCAAATACACTTGGCTATCTGGTACTTTTTTAAAAAATCGTCATAATACAAAAAAATACATATAAACGGATCCACGTTTTCACGCTAAAGGGATTGTAAATCCTGGTTGGACATATTTTACAATGTCTTTCAGCCTGCAACTCAACTTAATTTGTGTGTTTTATAAGTTTGTCTTTGAAATTTAGTTAATAAGACTACAACAGTTTTTAAAATCAATATTTAGCTAAAACAGTAACCTAATTCTCTACAATCAAAAGCTTTACTCATCAAGTAATAGTATTCACTGTGTTTGAATATAACAGTGTTAACTGATGTCCATCTTGTGAAATGCTTGGTTCATGGGGAAAAGTTACTGGCCAATTTCTTTGCCTCAGCTGAGATTTTGTTTTTAATACACAGTTATAAAACTTAGCAACACCTAACTAAGAGTACTACATTTGACCTCTGGCAGCATAAACAAATCAAAACAGAAAGTCAGTGCAAACACTTTTATTGAACTAATTAGTCGCAACAACAGTTCTGTACAAGCAATTTCATCTTCAAATAAAATTTTCTGGCCTTTAATGTTGAAAAACAAGGAAGCCCCAGATCCAAAAAATGTGGTTTCATAGGAATCTGATTCCTGCTCCAAACTGGACCCCATCACATATCCTGTAAAAACCAGATCCAATCAGACAAAACCAATATTAAACCAAAAATCATACATTTTAACATATGTAGACAGACGTGTGAGTTATATTGCTTGAGTTGAAGAGACCCACATAGACAGTTTCAATGGGATTGATCTTTCTACGGTGTTGTATACTAGCCAAAATATCATCTTACCTAAAACTAGTTAAACTAACCAGCCCTACCTGTCTCCACTCTGGACCCCCATGGGAATGCAGTAATTCAGCTCCAGTCTGGCAATGTTCCCCAAACGCAGCACGATGCCCAATCCATATGACCAACGGATGCACTCTGCCAGTTTCTTTAAATGTGCTTGAGGCCCCTCACCTGAGCCAAAACAAACATACAACCTCAGCCAGACAAAATTTGAGCTCTTATTCACCACAATACCTCTGTCTTGACTTGAAATAGATAAAAGTCTGATTAAGAAAAAAATCAAATAATACCAAAAAGAAATCAGTCATAAATGCTAAAGTCCGCTCCATGAAGTCATGAACCTTTAACTATAAATGCATTGGTGCTCTTCATGTTTACAACGACTCACCATAGTTGAGGTTACAAAGGTTTCCGGCATTGAGGAAGAAGTGTGTTCTGAAGAGGTCACCGAAGCCCCCTCTGCCTGGTCTGAAGGGCAGAGGCGTGTAGAGGTGCAGGCCTCCAGCCCAGTAGGCCTCTCCTCCCAGGTAGTCACCTGCCATACCAGTAATACCAGCAAACAACCTTTTCAATTAACGATCAAACTTCAGTTTCACTGTCAAGCCACTCAGCCACTTAAATGTCTCACCTTCACTCTGTGGGCCCATACTGTACATACTGAATCCCCTGATACTGGTGGGGCCTCCAAGATAGAACCTAGGAGGTTGACAAAAACACATTTAACATACAAGACACAATACAATCATGAGCCATCTGATTGAGTTAATTATGTTTTTTACGTTACACTCTCAGGAGCGTAAAAGTAAATTGTGTATACTCTCTCTGAGTCATAACTCGGTCAAATTCATCACGCAGACATTGAACACATATTTAAAGATTCAATGAGATTTCCAAGTTGTCCGTCTATAAAAAAGTATTCATGAATCTGCTTTGAAATCACTGAAAAAGTAGTGCCTTATAACTGCTGAACTTGCCTGAGAATCATCATGTTTTTAAGATTTCTTCAGGAATAATGTAACCTTTTGCTAGCAGTCGATCACATTCATGGGTACATTGTAAACAGGAAAGATAAAAAGCTATTTCAGCACACTTTCAGCAGTGCCAATGTTTGTCTAAGTTTAATGGAAGATGGGCTAAAAAAGTAGGCCTCAAGCTTGATTTTGTCTGAGGAAGGATCGGAGTGTCAGACTTTGAGAAACCTCTGGTCTTGTGTATGATGGTCATGAGTCGGTGCACTTCGTTCTGTACCTGTCTGCTATGCTTGTTGGTTTTTCACCAATAGGTAAGAGCAAACCGCCCCACAATGAGGCAGAGAGGACCTGGAGGAGAAAGGAAAAGGATGTAGTAAAGTTGTCTTATGCACTGAAAATAGACAAAACAAACAAACCATAACTTCAGTGCCATATCTTTTTTTCTTTTTTTAAAAAAAGAAAAATCAATACCCAACTTAAGATGCACTAAATCAAAGTTATTTGAAAATAATCTATTGGTGATGTAGTTTATTATTCTGGTCATAGATCATTCTGTCAAAAGCTTGGGTGTATTCCTTGAGTTGTATAAAAGTAATCTAAAACTTTTATATCTTCTAATTTACATCTGTACTTTGGCCAATTAAAAGTTAAACTACATTATTGCCTTTGAATATGAAAATTTGCCAAATGGCCCAAATGTAAAAATGAAGTGTCTCACTGAGTCCCAGATGAGGGTTTTGTTGAGCTGGACCTCAAAGTCCTCCTTCAGGAAACTGGCGTCTCCCCCGGTGTAACCAGCAAGCTCCTACACACCCGCAACAGAAAACGTCAACCCTGTGTCCAATTAGTCATATGACATCCATAAAACATCTGAAAAATCTGGCTTCTGTTAACAGACTAACCTGATGGATCCTCAACAGGCCACCTTTTTTGGGAAGGATGGAGGAGTTTCTGGTGTCAATGACCATAGCATGCTGTGAAAAAACATGGCACTGTTAAGACAGCTACTGTTAAACACTCAGTTAATACTACAGGGACTTTCTGGAAACTCCGCATTTTCTCACAACTAAACACAGATGAAATTCACTGTTGAGTATCCCCAACAAGCTATTTTACCTTGCTGTGCAAAAATACTTAAGCACTGATTATAAGCTTCGCCATGAACACCTGTCAGTGAATTCACAGCTACCTCAGGGTTCAAAGTGAAATCTTCAAAGAACAGAAGACATGTACCGAGAGGGAAGATTTGAGGGAATGACCGCTCTCCTCCCGGACAGCGAATGAGGCAGTGCGGGCCAGACAGCCCAGCTCTCTCCACACTCCCTCCCACTTCAGGGTTTGGTTGGTCTTCCACACAGGAAACTGGGGGAAAATTGGTAATCTTATTAATTTTATTTGTACAGATTTGCACTGTAACACAGCAACTGTTATCTTTTTGGCACAAAGAAAAAAACAACTGGCAATGTGAAATTCTGTGAAAGGCTTCTATTGGTAGGCCTCTTTTATTATCTATCCTTTGATGATAAGCAAATATTAGTCTAAGACAGCTGATCTAAAATAAAGTCCAAACTCAACTCAACTCAAAAAAAAAGAAAAACGAAACTCCAGCCAAAACTTGCCTTAGTGATACTTAAAACAGAATTTGATGCCTGCTGTTATGACTCTTTTCAATTAATTTTGTCATTCATGTTAAGTTCAACCAATGCAGGTTAATAGACATGCAAAGCGTAAAGAAGATAAAAACAGTATCCTAAATGCACTAAATATGAATAAAACTGGCACATAAATGGAAGTATTTACACTCAGTTCTGCAGAGATGCCTCGATCCGTCTCCCTGACTGAACTCCATGGAAACTGACCCGTTACTTTGTATATGTTGAGTGAGATACTACAAGTGAAAAAAAAAAGAGAAGAAGATGCAGGTCAAAACGTTGCAAGGAATCCTTTTTGATTACCAAATATATCAGAATCAGCTTTCTTGACCATGTTTGCATACACATACAAGGGATGTGACTGGCTGGTTTTACATTGCTCTCAGTTTACTCACAGAGAAAACAGACATACCGACAGGAACGAGGAAAACAAAAACTCAACACATAAGGTGCATCTTTAGTTGCTAGACAAAATGCTCTGACATTTAACCCCTTAAATCTAAAGCTCGAGTACCAGAACAGTCACCTTTTCTGTCTTGATGACCATGGCACCACCGTGCTGATGAGGGCCGTAATATAAACTACATGACTTACAGCAATAGAGCAGGTACGGTGGGCACACATGCATACCATGTATCAAACCAGCTAAAACAAAAAACAGATTTGTTTTATGAATTTCTTACTTGCGTTCAAAGTGTCCCGGTTGGGGTTTGAAGAAGGACAGACCGTACGATGTCTCTTTGGTGCCGTAAGAGAACTGGAAAGTCATTTTCTCCGCACGACCAAACGCATTTGGTAACTTCAGACCCAGTACCTGAAACGAAATCAGGTGGGTTGATGAACGTTTTCATTCTGCATTTGGAGGCTAATAAACCAATTAAAACACAGAACGCAATCATACGTCTTAACTCATTCTATCTCAAGGTGAAATTATTTGAAATATCCCAATTAAATTATGCCAATGCTACAAACTAAAGGTAAAGTCAACAATGGAAATGATTTGTGCAGAAATACATTAGTAAACCAGTGAATTCAAGCTAGTCCAGTATTTTAATCTAAATCTGTACATTGATGGTGATCATGCGGTAATATCCTTGTTTATAATGGTGACATAAGCCGCCATAGTCCTCACCATGCTGCCTTCATTGTTTCCAACCATGGTGTTGTAGCTGCCCGTCATCCGTCTCAGCTCAGTGACTTCAAACGTCACGTCGAGGCCGTTAGGAAGAGCATCCTCACCTAAAGAGAAGAGAAAACAAACAACAATATCAACATGTGTTTGGTTTTAACAATGAGATGGATTTCCAATGTGACAATGTACACGAGAAACAGATATCAACTCCGTTTCAGGGTTCAACACAGACAACAGATCATTAATTGTACATTTATGTGGACATTACATTATGTGTGATGAGGATTTTCTTTCACCACTATGCAGTGATTTTCAGTACCTCTTGAGGTGTCAATAATAACTTCAACTTTTCTGAAGATACCCAGACGCAGCAGCTTTTGTCGAGCCTCGTGGGACTTTCTCATCACCTGCACAATAAATTGAACTAAGTGTCAGTGATGGACACACCTACCCAAAGGCCTAAACTGAACAAGTATTAAATAGAACTGCTGTATTAACATGAGCCTACATCAATCAAGTTCTTTGCCCGGAAAACTCCAGAGATTTCATAAGTCAACAGGTCCTCCTTGGTTCTTCCAAGTCCATCTATGTGCACTCGCTGAACAACAACCTGAAAAACACAAAAGACTTACAAACACTGAGACCATCCAGACAACTCCCCAAAAAAACAAAGCTAAATATAATGATGTGGTTTCTTTCATTCAAAATGAGACAGGTGAGAGAGATTGTCAATGTGAGAGTCCTGTTGACAGCATCTGTTGTAATTACTGTCTGGAACAAAATAAAATCTTACATCCTTGTTCTCAAGAACCTCCTGCTTTGGCTCCTGCTCAATGTCTGGAGCCTCAATGTCGTCAGCTTGAACTCCAAGCTCTGGCCCTTGCATGGGCAGAGGGTCCAGGCTCTGCAAAATAAAAATATAAGAGAAAAAATAATCACATTTACATCCCTGCACATCACCATGATGAAAGGAACAGTGTATCAAAAATAAAAACTCATTATCGTATATGCACTAGGAAAATGAAAAAATCGCAAATACGACGATGAGAACATGAAGTATTTCATGAGTAAAGGTGCTGAATGAACGATTTAAAGTGTTTCAAGAGTAACTGGAAAATAAAAGAATAAGCATGACAGACAAACAAACAAGTAACGACAACAAATCTGACTAATGTGAGTGATTGTGATTGGAGGCTATAAAGGAAACATTCAAAGCCTATATTTCCTTTTACATTCCATTTTAACATGTTGACATTAATGGTAACACTTTATTTGAAGGAGTTTGCACGAGACTGACACGCCAGGGTAGTTCATTCTTAAAGAATGTTTATGACTGTTGTCACTGAAGTCAGTTAATCAGTTCACCCTAGTAAATTTACCCAACTAAAAATGACTTCATAACATCTCCAAATAACATTGGTGCTTTCACTGACAAGTCATAAATATTTAGAACATTTATGTTTATCACGGGTGTCACATCAGCACAACTTTTTTAAACACAGGGATACAAACACATTAATATTCATTGATATATTCTCGTGTATTTTTAATAGTTTGACCTTGGCCAGAATCCTGTAACAGATTACTTGGTTAGAAAAAAACGAGGAGAAAATGTGTAAACAATGAGAGAGTAGAAAGAGCAGCTGCAAGTCTACAGTAAGTGAAGGAGTCTGTAGCATCTTTCATTACTGTAGATAACATGTATTTCAATCCACATTAGACTATTTCTTCACTTTTAACTGTGTCGTTTAACACTTGCTATCATGTTTAGCAGGAAAATGATCCAATAGAGACGCATTCCTGAGCCTTGTTGGACCTTGCTGGATGTACATCGTGGCCTTTCGCTTTTCTTCCTGCAGCACAGTCGCTGCTCCTCCGCTGATAACCCGCTGAACACACAGAGAGGTCACGGAGCTAACACGCTAACGCGTTCACCGGACTTTTCTTACCCTGGCGTGGACGGTGCCCATGCTGAGCTCCTCAGGGCGGTGTCCCGGTAAATCTCAGCGAAAGTTTGTGCGGAAAACACCAACTAATTTAACCTACAAGTAACCGGAGAAAGACGAAAGAGCTCCGTATAAGGAGGCGGCCATGTCACTTCCTGACCACGCCCTCTTACGGTGCGCGTTCAACACAACAACGCTGCAAAATGGGAAAAGGGAGGCTAAATAAATCTAGATTACCACTATTTCTGAGAATAAAATTGTCATAATAATAATGATTACTATTATTATAATTAACAATAGGCCTAGTAGTAGTAGCATCAATAGGCTATTGGCATTAACTGATTATCAATTAATAGGTCTACCACTCAAATCAATAGTACTTTAACATGATCATCAGTCTTGTTGAAAACAACAGCATTTATTAAAGTAAAGGGAGCTTCTTTATTTTGTATTCAGATAGAGGTCATGATTTCCAAAGGTTAAGTCATATTTTGAAATGTATTTTTACCAGTTAAGTGAATTTATTTTACATTTAAAAAATATTTAAAACACACACACACACACACACACACACACAGTTAAAAGAAATTTTGTCCATCTGTGCAGGTTGGCAGCACGGATTTAACGTAGGTAACAGAAGTAATGACTTATTAATCGTTATTATACATACACTGTGTTTATGATCAAGTTTATGTTTTGGGCTGTTTATTCCTAAAAAGCCATGAGGTGAAAAGGGTGCCTTTGTATGTTACTTGAGGTTGGTGGCCTCAGAGCAATCCCATGCAGATACAGTATCTCTCCCATGCTGACAAGAAAAAACAAAGTATCCTCTTTTTAGGTAGAAGTATATGTAATGTGTACTCTACCAGTGACACATTGTTAAAGGAACCAGTGGCTTCAGTATGTAACTTTGACCACGACTGTGGCTTCGAAAAATGAAACTAAACGATAAATGTTAATACGTCGCACAAAACAGCAATTTAGTGAAACCAGGTCAGATTTTATGGAGAAAATGTCTGCTGATTTTCCCTCTAAAGTCCTACGACTGCTCTGTCTGTCTGTCGCCTTCTATTTCGCAAAGCT
>JAPXVT010000025.1:31342471-31355522 GCA_029823135.1 Acanthurus reversus
CATATCCCCTTTATGGTTTATTCATGATTCTACTTAATAAGAGAGTCTCTAACTTAATACTGAGTTCATATTGCACATTATTGTATATTATGGTAGAATATTTCTATTTCCTGTGTTTAATCGATTTTGTGCATGGCGTGCTTGTGATGCAACCTTAAACTGACCATGTTCTGTTTTTTTTGTCTCACTCGGTTTCCTATAGTGTCTCTAATCATCAGCTCTGTATACTGCAAACTGGACCAGAGTACAATGCTTAATATAACCCTCATCACATTCAGAAGGTGAACTCCTTGGCACTCCCATGTATGCACCGATCACATCAAACCTTGGATTGACTGTATGACAGCATATTATATATCTGGACCCTTCTTTGCACTGTTGAGGCAGACATAAATACACAAAGGAGGCAAACAAGATCAACTTTTTTATCTGTATATTTGATCGCACAGTGAAACAGCAAGTCAGGTTGTATTTCTGATTCCCGCGATTATTCACAGAGCTGTAAACAAGTCCTTTGGGATGGTGCTCAAAACAAAACCAGATGGGTGAAAACAATTCACAAAAGAACATATTCTCCATGAAAAATTGGGACATTGTATGGGTTTCATCTGCTAACTAAATGCAGAAAACAGCTGGTTTTGTTCTCTTTTACTTGCCATCCTTTCTCTTTCTGTCTCTCGTCTGTCTCTCATCCGCCTCAGGTGCAAAAAAGCTGTTCAGAAAAGTTGGTAGGTCTCTTCCACAGCAGACATTTTGAATTGTCACAGCAGGGAAAAGCAAATGTTTCACCAATAGCATTAAAAATGTCTGTTCTATTCAAATGTCCCAGTGAGTCATGACAGGGTAACTGTGGGTTAGCATGTACAAACTGCTGCAGCTAAATGGAATTCAGCCATCATTCATTTTAATGCATCATTTGTGTCAAAATGTCCTCCATTGAAAAAGAGAAGATCATTTTTAAACAGAAAAAGTCATTTGAGGTTTTGTATTGAAACATTTTGCTGGAGATGACATGTGGATTATGCAAATTAGACCAATTTGTTCAGTGAAATATTACCCACAATTTACAAGAGCTCAATCCAATGTTTGTTTTATAAAAAGCTCTTTCTGAATCAAAGTTTTGTCTAACAATTTGTGGTCATTTTCAAAACATGTTAAACAAGCCAGAAAATAAGAAAATACATGTCAAATGATCTGAGTTTGATTTTTTTTTTTTTTAAATCTTGGCAGTTTATTCTGGGATACAGATTAGTATGATCTCTTCGTACCTTTTTAAAACCATCCAAAGAAAATAAGCTGTGAGGGGAGCTACCAGCTCAAAGACGTGTAACCTGTGACAAGAAGTCACAAGCAGGTACTGTTTTATTTTGAAGGGCCACAGCACAGGTGTAATTAAAAGCATAAATAATGACCCTATCATAGTGTGCTGGTTCCTTGGCCCTGTTGGTATTGCGCATGCTGGCTCTCTTGCCTGACTTACTGGGAAACTTAAAGCAACTACGTCAACATCTGTGTCATTAGTTGTGCCTATGCATTTCCTTATGTGACAAGCGAAAAAGGTGTCATTAAAAAGTCTGTTGCACAGTACCTGTATAACAGATGTCCTCAGCAAGTTTCCTGCAACTGAGGATCACATTACTGTATTTCTCATCCACCTAACTGTGGATGGGGCTTTTCTGCTAATGTAAGTTCTTAAAGTTGTTAATATATGTTTTTTCTAACCCTTTTTAAAAACAAAGACGGGTTTGTGTGACACAAGATGACAACTCATCTGATGATATTAGCACTTTGTCAAAAAGTCCCACACACTCACAAACTGTAAGTTTTTTCACCTTAACAGCTTCATTAAGAGAGTCAAGTCATACTGTAGAAAGGTTTAATACATTTAAAACCGCTTGCTAAAATGTATTCTCATGAATCTTTCTTCTCTCAAGTTTTTTGTGATTCCAGATGGAGAAGCTGAAAAGGGACATTCAGTTCATCCGCCATACCATAAATCTCTGGACCGTTGTAATTACTTTTTAAAAAATCAACACTGCCACCTCCTGGCTGGCTGTTGTAGTTCATCAGAAATCTGTTGCTTAATGTTCTCTTTTCCAAAAGTGCTTACAAATGAAATGGTGTATGAAGCTATCAAATGTTATTGAAGATGAAAGGGACAAAACCTAATCACTGTTACCCTATTGCAGTCCAAGTATTTCGCATGAACAAGTTTTTGTTGCTTTTTCAGGCTGTTATCCACTTAAAATCATAATTAAGCACAGCTGCAAATGTGACCTATTTTCGGCGGATTATTTCAATTTAGGTGTATCGTAGGGCTAAGTCAGCTGTTTAAAAACGATCACTTTGATTTGTTGATAATCACAGCAAAAATAAACAAGTTTGTCACTCGCAGAAAATGCAAAAAATATTTAAGAAATCAACTAGTACTAATACTTATGTTTGCGTGTGGCTGCATTGTGTATATTTGGGAGGTTGTCTTGAAAAAAAAATCAGCTCATTAAAAAGTCAATATTCTCCGAGGCTACAGCAGTTAATCCTCTGAGAAGAGTCACGCTGTATATTTATTTTAGCTGGGTTTTTTAATTATTAATTATTTCATAAACTGGTTTGTATGTGCCATGTCATTACTAGCCTGGAAGGTAATCCAAAAAGCAACAACTTCACCTGATAAATTCTTGATTTAAAAAAATATTCTGCTCGACCAAAGTCTGCCTTTACCGATTTGATGAGGTGGTCCAGGTCCTCCACCTCGAACGTGTCCGGGTTCATGTGGTTGAGGTGCTCAAACTGTTTCAGCAGAGCCTGGTGGTCCAACGAGCGGCCTGCAAGGATGGGAATAGTGAAAAGTTTTATTTACTGTAAAGCTCAAGTGCTCTGTCTTTGTTCGAACTTAAAGGATGAAACGGTTCTTTTACTTATTTTGGACGGCATAAAAACTCACATATTGTGCCAGTAAGTACACAAACTGTGGGTATTCTTTCCCTTTGGCAACTCATCAGCACATATGTAACTAACACAAAAATATACAGTTTGTACATTTGAGATTCAGCTCAAATTAATCTGGAAAAGAGTTGAGTAAGAGTGAGAAAGTGTCAGTGTATTTCTACAACAGCAAGGTGTCTCTGTGTTTGTATTTATATGACACCACTTCAAATACGTTTTCACACAACCTGTCCTTTACATCATCTTGCACTGGTCATCATGTTTTTGAAAGGTGACGCAGTCCTCTGTTCTTCACCTACACTTGCACTGACATTGCTGTATTCTTGGTCTACTTCCATGGAGCTCACACTGGCACATTGTTAGCTGAGCTTGGTGCTGTGTTACATCATGTTCTTGTGTCTATCAGCCACTTCCTGTATTTGACAGTGACCCAACTGCTGATGTGTATTACGGATGTTATTGTGCAACTTCAAAAAAGAACAAGTTTGTCAGAGGAACACAACAAAGATACGCAGAACACTTACCGTTCCCTTCCTTGATGTCGTGTTTGGCTTTGATGAGCATACGCAGACGGTTCATCTCCTCCCTCTTCAGCTCGTCCAGCTTCGTCCGAAAGTTGTGGTGGACAAAGTCCAGCTCTTTGGAAAGTTTGCCGCTCTGCAAGCAGAGAATCAACACGCCATCGCTCAATACAAAGTGCTCCAGTCAACAAACAGCTGAGAAAATAATGAATGTTTAGCAAGCATGCAGACATGCCTTGATGTCTTCCATGTTGGCATTTTTGAGCTTTTCTTTGAAGTGGGGATCTTTCTCGAGGTACTCGATTACTTCCCTGAGGTAGCGGTCGTAGTGCAGTCCAGTGTCCTGAAGCAGAACAGCAAAGCAGAAGCACACATCAGTGTTTGTTGGACTAGATGTGGCATTTAATTAGTTTAACTTGACTTAGGGCCATTACTGAAAACTTGTGTGTCACTTAGGAAAGAACGGAGGCGCATAATTTAACCCCATACAGCTCTCATTTTTTCTTTTCAGGAAATTATACTAATGCAGTTTTCCCTTCAACCTTTAACCCACAAACAGCCCACACTGCAGCACTGACAGTCTACGCAGTTCCCTTCTTTGGATGATTAAGAGCTATTTGGTGTAATTATCTATAAGACCTAGATTTACACGCGAGATCCCTTTTTATGACAGTGTCCATCTGACTCACAGCACTCTGTGGTGGCTCCAGCTCCTCTTTAGGTATTTCTTTGGTCTTGTCCACACTGATAGGCACTGACTGGATACACAGCCACAAACTCAGCAGCACCAGCCCACAGTGGGCCAAGGCTTTTCCCCTCACCATCTGGTTAGGCACGTAAAAGAAGAGGCAGAAGACAATATGAGTTAACTGTGTAAATCAAAATTTTTTGATGTTACTTCAATATGGTTTGTATCTCATAGAGCTTTTTAAATGTGGTGAAAATGTTCCTAGTGTCCAGTGTGATTTTGGCAGGTGCTTTATTCTTAAAAAAAAGATAACATTTTCAATTTCTTACGCATTGCAAAAGCCACAACTTCTCCTGAAAACAATATGAGGTGAGGTTTTCGAAGTTACTGTCAGTCTCAAAAGCATCTGTCTACCACAAGCAAACACACGTGTTTGGTGAGATAAAGACAAACTGAGCTCACTTTACAACAGTTGCTCTCCCACAGCATGATAACATGAAAGTGTTGTAAACCTGTAAAGCACTACGACAAACACGCAGACTAACGGTATTCTTTAAAGAACAGGTAGCGTTAAGTTAGTTTACTGAGGATGGTTTAGTGAAGATGTTAGCTAATTCTTCATCCATAGAGGTAGAAAAGCTACGAAACAAGCCTTAAGATACAAAGTTATCTGCAATAATTAATCGTAACTCGTATAAAATAACACTTACCGGTAGATCGACACTTGGAGCTCTCTTTACCGCGCTTCAATTACTCGGTTTTCCTCAAAGTGCCTGAGCTTCACCGGAGCTTGTTTACAGCTGTCATCCACCACCAATACAAGCCTCCTGTGCCCACAACCTACAGAGAAAAAGGTTATGTTCACCATGGCAACGCCCCGCCTCCGCCCGCGCTTATTGGGCAGAAAAAGTCTACTTTCTTTGTAAAACAGTCGCGTTGAGAGCTGATTGGCTGCTCGGCCTGTCTGTCAAAGCGTATCAGGCTGTCAGCCCGTGGGCCAAGGTGCGTTGAGCCAAACTGTACGTGGCGTTCCGTCAACCCCGACGAGGGCGGGGTTAGTGTTTGAGCTCAGAGAGCGCGACCCGTCTCTCATTGTTTGGGTTACACATATGTTGCAATATATTTGCTGAAAGTTGAAAATATTTAGTATATTCAGTGGAATCGATAAGATTCCCTCTGCGTTTCAGGCTAAGTTTGTAGGTACACAGAATAAACTAATTTAAAAATCACAAAACTGCCCAAAAGCCATGTGAAAATCCTGGGCAATCAAATGTGGTATTTTCAAAAATATGTTATTTGTGTGTCGCGTCGTTTGGTCTGAATAGTGGCACAATTTTTGTATCTTTTATGTACATTTGATACACGATATGCTTTGCCCAGTTTAACATTGCATGATTCGAGCTTACCTGTTAAAAAAAAAACACACATAGGTAATACTTTGTAGCCTATATTTTTGTAAAAGCAGCATTGGCACAATATAAAAGTAATACAGTACAAATTAAAAATTATATTTATTAAAATTAATACAGATAAATCACTGTGTAAGCAGGATTTGAACTAGTAAAAAGATAGCTGTCAAATTTAGAGAGAAAATATATATGGTAAAATGATATGTTGTTATGTATGTTATGTTATGTTGTGCTGCGCTGTGATGTGATGTTTTATGTTATGCTATGTTATATAGGCTAATGTTATGTTATGTTATGTTATGTTATGCTATGTTATGTTATGTTATGGTATGTGGGGAAAGTGGGGTGAAATCGTGGTCTCTATTGAGTAAATTTAATGAAAATAGCAAAATCAGACATCAGACAATAATTCATTTATCAGATACATCAATGCTTTAAGAATGGGGTCCATTTTTTTGGTCTGATAAATGGACATTAACTTAACCATGACTTTAATATTGCAAATATAACCTATACTGTACCATTCTGAATACAAAAGATTAATACCACACACATGTCGCAAAGGGCTTATTTGTTGTACCTTTTGCAAAATCATGCTCAATGCAAGAAACAGTCTTATACAGAGCCATTTCCTCTTGGAATATGTTACCTGACATTGCTAGAAGCATTGATTCTGCAACCGGTTTTAAAAAGTATCTTAAAAGGCAATGCCTTGACAGGCAGATGATTTAGATTATGTTAAGTTTGTTTTGATTCATCTTTGTCCAGGGATACTTTAAAGTCCTACATGTTTTGTTACATTTGACTTTGTTATTATTGTTATTGTTGTTGTTATTGGTAGTATATTGTATTGATTTTGTTATTGTTTTGTTGTTATGATGACTTTTTTTCTCTTTATTATTATGATGATTATTATTATTATCATTACTATTATTTATTATTGATGTTGTTGTTTTTGTTGTTGTTAATTTTATGTGGTTTTTAATGGACCCCAGGAAGAGTAGCTGCTACCAGGTGTGGCAGCTAATGGGGATCTTAATAATAAAATCAAATCAAATCAAGTGTCTTCATTGGAGTCATTTGCTCCTTTTGGCCTCTGGCTGCATGCTTTTAGCTGATGTACTCACTTGGGTCCCCACTTTGACTTTTTGCATACTGTTTCAGGTGCTTTCTTATGAGATGTAATGAACTTATTATGAATTTCTTGTGGCTAAAAAAGTGTTTTTTTCCCCACAAGTAAACATTAAATCCTTTCTTGTAATACAGAAATCAGCTTCAGTTTCAGAGAGCTTTATTTAAATCAAAGGGCAATTCAGTTTTAGCAGTCTACCCAGACCATACATACATTTAAAAACAAACAACACACAAGTCTATGCCAGAGATTATAAACATCAGTACACTGACACATGCTCTCTGGCATCAGAAGTATGACACACAGGAAGACCTTGCAATGTGAAGTACACAGTTTGAAATAATAAAAAAATAAAAAGTATATGTGTGAGTGGATGAGGTATATGAAGATGCATTGCACACTGCATTTAGACAACATTCAGAGGATGTACGAACAATGAATAAATTTATAAACGAACGAACAGGCCACTGATATGAGAGCTTTCATCAAGTGTGAACCACCATGTGGTTGAATGCAAAACAGGAATACAAAAAAAAAAAAAAATACAACAGGTTATTCATTCCAAGTGACCACTATCAAGGTTTAGCAGCCTGATGACAGAAGGAATGAAAGATTTAGAAATTTAATTTAGAAACAGAAATCTCACAAGAGGTTTACACAGGAGGAGCATCAGCAGCCACACACACGTCTGCTCTCTAAGATTCTTAATATTATTTAAAAATTATTAAGATGACTTTGATGGTCAGGATCATGACTGATGTTATGCAGGTATGATGTTTACTAGGAGAACCTGCTAGCATCATAACCTTTTCCACTTGGCAACACAAAGCACAGCTGAAGATGCAGAGGGACATGAAGGTTTGTACCAAGATCTCACGGCAATCCATAGTTGTTGAAATATGTCATTCATAACAACAAATATCAACCTTATTCTGTTAAAAACAAAATTCTCTGTTAGAATAAAATCATTTAGATGCTTTATATTTGACTTTTCTGTTCCTATCATTAAATTTGAGATTTCTAAAGTATGTAAAACATGTTAATGTGAATTTAAAGCAATATTACCCAGAAACATGACAGTAGAAAGGGATTAAAAGGAGCAGTATGGAAAACCAAACGCTTTAATCAAAGACTGACACACTGCAGGCACTGAACAGGCTGCCACAGCGGAGATTTTGTGAAAAACTGAAAAGACATTAAAGTCTGAGTGAGGTATCAACAGAATAAATGAAAATGGAACAAATAGGAGAAAAAGAGGCTTCGACCAAAGAAATTCTCAGTACAGAAAAAAGCCTAAAATGAAAAGCCCAACTTTTGGAAAACAGGGATGAAGTCAACAGAAAAATGGGGAACCACTGAGGAGGAAAACTAAATGAAATAAGAAAAAGAGAGAGAAATGGTTGGAGGAACGAAGGAGTGGTTAAAGTTTTCTGATGACCTCAAGACTTCAGAACTCTTTGCAAGAGAACAAGCGAACTTGAGAGGCAGATGAAAGAAGAGAGGGATGAAAAGAATAATAAAACAGAGCTGAAACAAGAGCTAAAGAAGGCATCTGAGCAAATGATGGTGATGCAGGGAGAGGCTGGGATGGTTTGAAAGGAGAGAAAGGGAGGAGACACACACAGAAAAGTGAGGAAATGGGGGAGATCTGTGAGGTAGAGACCAGAGATGAAGAAGAAAGAAACCGTGATGAAGGCGATTCCCCACATCATGGTCTTGGTGATGAAGACAGATGAAGAAAACCTTTGAAAGACAGATGAAGAAGACCTTTGAAAGACAGGTAGAGAAGAGGGACAGAGGAAGTAAACAAGAAGAAAAGTTAGAGGAAGATCTGTGAATGTTTATCAGTGCTGGAGGAGGTCAGACTGAAAACTGCTGACAAGAGACAGAAACAGCAAGCAGGAAAGGAGAAGAGTGAAAATCAAAGAAGAGCAGGTCAATTAAGTATTAATGTGACTGATTGCTAGTGAAGAATATCTTTGCCGTTAGATTCCTACACGGGAAACGCATTTCAAAACAAGATACGTTTGGATTTTGTGGGAATTCATGCATTATAAAACCAGACTATACAGCAGCTGTTCTGTTTGATGGAGCTATCAAACATCAAAATGAATAGAACTGAGAGGAACTGCAATGTAAGCACTGATATCAGATTGATATTTTACACAGCTGTGCTGGAAAGCATAATGAGCAGGGGTGTAATGACACATCGATGTGTCAATACACTGATTTATATTCCTCTGATCAAACTACAGCGATCGTCCTTCTAGTGTGACTTGTTTCGATCTAAAATTGTTTTTCATTGCAAAAATCGATTGTATCCATGCTAAGAATTTGTGCCTCGTATTCAGCACGACAAACACTGTTATGTGGATCTATTTTTTGCACTTTAAATGGTAAATAATTGTAAACTTTACTCCAGTTCATTCTCTCATTCTCCGAGGTTTTGGGCAGGTGTATTGTGTCAGTAGCGTCTCTTCAGATAATGGTGGATCATGGCGCGTCTTTTAAAACGAGTGTTGATAACACTCGTTTTAAAAGACAAAAAACTCACAGAATATTTAGAAACACAAAGTTAGACAACGGCTTATAACTTGGAAACAGCAGTTTGTTTGGTGAAGCAGCTGAAAGAGCCTCGTTTGGGTTTAATATCCATGTGTAGCTTTGTGTGTTAGTGTCGGTACATGAGAGGACACCACTAAACATTTGGCGAGTTTCATGTCTGTTAAAACGAGCGACTTTTGTGTTTTTTGACGGATTGTCTGTGTGCACATGCTCCTCTGTTGTTTTCAGCTAGTGGTGACGTCAGCAATGAGCTCCAGCTCTCAGGACTGCGGTGGTTGTCATAATAATGCTGTAGAACATCACATATGATCGTAAATATCCTTATTATAAGGCTTACCGTGCAAATAAATGAACTTCTCCTTGAAATGTTTTAGGGCAGGTGCAATACTCGGCTGACTTTTATTCCGTATTATTAATTCTGTGTTTTGACGTGTATGTCCTTATATGCTGTTTCCTTGGCCCAAGAAAATTTCCTCTTGGGGGCTGAAAATATATTTGATTTGATTGATGTTTAAAGCTGAGTTAGGTAATACCTGGAAATCAAGCTAGCTGTAGCATGAGCAATGAACATGATGTTTATCGCAAGAATCAATATTTTGTTGCTTGATCATATTTGGGTCATATTTTGTATCACTGCTTCAGTTGCATCATTTGCATGATGTTCACAGCCTGCTTATATGAGCTTGTTCAGAGGAGGGGCTACTGGCCGCTTTCTGTCATTAACTACAGCCGAGATAACCATGTTTGCTGCACTGTATCAGTTGTGGAGGTCTTAGACAGGTGGGAAAACTTAATGAGGTCCTGTCTGTGTTCATAATATAACCTGGAGGAAGTATGTCGCATCGCCCGTGAAATTGCTTTTCATCCAATCACATCTTTACGTTGACTTTGTATGTAATCTGGTGGCGTTCATCGCGTTCATCGCTTTCTGTGAGAACACAGCTTAAGGAAGCAACTCCGCTGCACCCTCTCCTCTCTGTTTTTGCTCCAGTTGATGTTTTGTTTTGTTTGTTGTCACTCTTTCTTTTATGTCCAGTTCACAATGATTCAGGATTCAGGACGAGACAAAACAGTTGCAGGAAAAGCTGCAGCAGTGTAAACTGGTCCATTTTAGCTTGACTCAAGCTGGTTGTCAGAGCCCAACATAAGGCATGTCACTTGTTTAAACAGCCAATCAGCTCGTAGGGATGCCATCTGTCGCTAACAAGCACAGTGTAGAGCAGCCAATAGGAGGGCACGCTCTCTGAAATGACCCGTAATTGGCTGAAAAATCCCTGTCACAGTCTGAATTAAGAGCGAAGGAAATGGTTTCCAAAATCTACTGTTTTTTCAAACCACCTGAATTACAATATGCTGTAAGGAGATTGTTGGATTTTTGCCCAACAACACAAAAAACAAACAAACTGCCGACCTCAGCTTTAATGCTAATTTCTAAGAAGTTAGGCTGGCCAAATAAGAAAGGTAAATGACTCTGTTAAAGAAGAGCATTTTTTTGTCCTGTACAATGTTTTTTCAGTAAATGTGAACATATTCATCTCTGCCACTGAAGGCCCAACAGCCTCAACATGCACTCTCTCTCACACACACACACACACACACACACACACACACACACGTAGCACCCATCTTTTCATTAGTGCCGGCAACTTTCAAAGTGTTTACAAGGTCGGGGGAAGCTGCTCTCTCGACTGGATAAAATTAGAAGTTCATTTTATTTAAGCTATAAAAGGAAATTAGTGTCAATGAGTTCACAGATATTTTTAATTATGATTGGATGTACTGTTTACAAATAAAGTCTCACTGTCAACTTAATGCAAGTGTAGGTTACACATTTGCATAAGTCATAAATAACGATGAAATGATTTACTATCATCTTTTATGCAAAATAGCTGTACAGGGGAACTTTAATGTCCTTCAGCATCTACTAGTTCTGACTGTATGGTCTTCATATTGAATGATGGCGTCTAAAACTTGTGTAAACATTTCCCAACAAGCGTGATCAGAGGGCTAATGAAATGTTTTAGTCAGATCTGAGGTTGTTAATGCATCTTTCTCACCTACATGCCTCATAAACCTGTAGACTGTTTAGAAACACTAGATGGCAGCAATGCATCAGAGTAACATAACGGGATCTAACTAGTTCACTCTATGTTCATTCTGCTTCGACTGAAATCCTGTTTTGCATCAGACAGAACCAAACACACACAGATACATGGCATATTTTACTGAGCAGTAAACAGCTGACCGATACAAGATATGCATCGCTGAATGATTGACAGAAGAAAGGAGAAATGAACTACTGCTGTCACTCTCAACATCTTGACTGATTGACTAATGGCTCCTATAATCAATAGTCGGAGCATTTCCTCAGTGACCAGAGAACAGGATGGAAGGTTACTCACTGGCACAAACACTGACCCCCCCGCTGATCTGGAACAGATTGAATTAGAAACTCCATCAGTTGGAGGCTCCAGCACTTCCTGAGCACCACGCTGTGACACTGGATTGGATCTCCCTCAAAGGAAATCATCTCCCAAAGTCTGTATTAACACCATCTTGCCCTCCTGCCAAGTCAGGCCAACCTGTTTCACTTGTCTCTTGCCAGGGTTACAACTGGCACAGACGGCAGCAGGTACCTTTAAATGCAGGCCAGGGCACAATTCTCCAAAGGTGGGCTTCTGATTAATTGAGCCTGAGGATATGCGGCCTAGCCACTGACAGATACTAAGTGCGGGTGCCATGTTGAGGGAAAGAGCTCTCCATCTTGCCCCTGGTGACTCATTCTGTGCTGAGGAATAGAGTGGGAACTCCCTTTGAGCTCCATCTCAAAGAGCTACGCCGAACCAGATGCACAACATTTGAACATATACCAGCATATAGGGAGACGTCTTCCTTTTGATCAATATCTTGTCGCAACCTTGCAACACCTTATTGAGGATTCAATTTGAATTCCATTTCACTGAAAAATGATTCCTATTGGCTGATTACTGTTCAGGCACTCAATTAAAAATCACTTTCCCCCTTCAGTGGAGATAAGTGAGGAATGAAACAGGTTGCTACCAATGTAATGGGCTACAAGCTCTGCAGTCAATTTTCATCCACCGTCTACAAGCCTGCTGTTTTATTCTGTAAACAAGTCATGCTTTAGGCTCTTTGTCTCATGCTGTCAATGGCCAACAACGTTTTATGTCCTATAGGAGGCTTGCAGCCAGGCGCAGCATCAGTATGAGAGGAAATTACTATGAATTTGTAAACATACACTTTACATATATGCGCCTACGGTTTGTGCTGATCTAAGCATGTGCACATGTAAAGGCACAAACATAGAGGGCATGTTCATGTGTGTAAATAAAGACACTAAGTACTGCAGTAAGTAACTATGCGGAGACAGTTAGGCAGAGCTCTTCTCCCTGGAGACAGAGAAAGCCTCTCTGCAGAGCTGCACAAATGATCTCTAACTGCCTTCCGTTGTAAATATGCTCATGTTTATGGCATTTTAACAACAACTGGCATGCAAAATGAAGTACCTAGACTGTAGGCGTGTGTGTATTTGTGCATGTGTTTGTGTGACTTGTGCACTGGCATTTACAGCTGTGCCTGGATATCATGAGAATACATTGGCCTCTGTGGCTGAGGCAACTCAAGCAGCTGAACCAGTCACTTATGATTATACTTATCCCCCTTTTCCAAGAGCACAGGAAGCTGGAAAGAGGAGAGCCGGAAGTGAGAGAAAGAGGGGAGGAGGGGGAAAACGGGGGGGAGGAAGAGAATGTGTGTGGTTAAGTGAGTT
>JAPXVT010000025.1:31364093-31374649 GCA_029823135.1 Acanthurus reversus
TAGGACTTTGATACAAAACCAGGCTATGGTTTTTAAATTAGGAAAAGATGAGTAGATAAGACATATTTCTACTACTTCGAACTTTCAGGTCAATGTGATCTTCACATTTAAAAACAGTTCTATTTGGTGTTCTTGTCAAACAACTTATGATACATAACCCACTGCTGACTGGGCTATGGTTATAGCATCTCATGTAAAAACATGTTTGTTTTCTATTAATTCATATTTTCATTTTGTGTCCCCTTTGTTCCCTTCATTCTCTCTCCAGACTTTGGAAGTTGGGAACTATAAACAGCTTTTCATTAGAGCATCAAATGCTGCTTCTTTTCTGTAACATGGATGGAGAACATTAGACATTGGAAGTAAACCCCAAAGTAAAAAGTGTTTTTGAAGTTCCAACAACTCTTACAGAGCAATTGGACCTTAGCTAATTGTGGAACATCAACATTAGAATTCTTCGTGTGTAACTTTGATATGTGTGTTATCAACAATTTTAGCTTAGAAACTTAATGATGGTAAAAATGGGCCATAAGTAATTGGATCAAACTTGTTAATAATTAGATGTGTCAGATAAAATACAGCTGTTTTTACTTGTATTACTGATACATGTAATACTGGTATCAAAAGTCAGCTATGGCAAATACCCAGGGCTTGGAACAGAAGTTGGGCCACGGAACTTGACTGTAGAGGTATCCATAGACACAAACTATTATTTAAGAACAAAAACTTGAAGAATGACAGTCAAAATTAGAATTATTTGCTGTGTTTTTCAGGTAAATGACAGTAAAATCTTTTCTAGCCTACAATGTTTTATTTGCTATTTTCATTATTTTAACAATGTAAGAGTGAAATATTAAAAGATTGAAGGACAATGTAAAAGAAACTCAGATTCAATCAAGTTGAAGGCTTTGTAATATAAAGAAACTTTCTAATTGAATTCAAATAGTTCAATAGACTCAGTCTGACATTGCTTGCCTGTAATATCACCTGAATATGTCAGCATTGACAAAGATCTCCTCTAAAGTTCTGTCTTTGGTCTGTTAGTCTGTTTAATAAAAAGCTTTTTTGTATTCTGAAGGCAAGAGAAATAATTCTATTTTTCATGGTTGTGATAATCTCTCTCAGATCAACACATTCTTATTCTTTGTACATACCAAATAATAAACCTATAACCCCCCCTCATTTTTATAAGAGATGTAGCTAAGACATACGATGTATCTCTAGCTGCCCCTGTGATGGGTTAATAACTACTAGACCCCAGCTGATTATTGATTCTCTTCACTGGCAATGGAAAAGTAAACTGCCCCAGTTTACAGTGGTCCCTCTTTCATTCTTTTGGTAGGCATGCAAATGAAGATCATTACAAAACCTTGTCTTGCTGTCTTTTTATTGTGTTTGCACTGTGTGTTGCTATGTGCGTGTGTTCTGTTTGTGTTCTTGAGTGCATGTGTGTGCATGATTTAGAAGCTTGATGAACCACAGTTTGAGGTCTTAATAAGTCCATTAGACTCCAGCTGTATATTACATCTTGTTCTGTCTTCCAGATGATATCTGCTAAATGTTCCCCAGAGTTGAAATGAAAGTTCAAAAATCTCCCGTCTGTTCTGTTCATTACTATTCTTTTAAATTGAAACAGTGATGTACGTAGAATGTATAGCCAGCTCGGGTCTGCGTGCATAAATCACTCTCTTTTAAATTCAACATCCTGAGAAGTGTTTTTGTCAACTTGAAGTGAGCTCATGATTCATCTGAGCTAATCTAGTCTTGCTGTTGAGATCCATGCTCTGTGAAAATGGAAGCCATTATTTCACAGAACTGCACTGGTGCGTTTACTTGGATCAAGCCAGTGAGTCAAATGCTGAAACTGAACTCAAAAAATAGCTTCTAAATGATTGTGGCACCTTTACAGTATGTTCAGTTTTTCATTTGCTTTAATGAAGATGAATTGTTAGTTGCTGTCCTGCACATTAGGACTCTGATTTGTAATTTACCAGTAACTCTTTCCCAAAAGTAGTGTTAGTCACATGGCACCACCTGGTTGCAAATCACATTACGCAATTATTTGATTTAATCTTTTTTGTGGTGAGTAGTCAGTCTGGCTGCTTGGTTAAACATATACAATGAGCACCTTGTAATAGTCTAGTACAGTAAAGGAGGTGAGCCTGCTGTGAGCGAGCTGATCAGTGTTGTAAACATGCAGGTCATGTAGCCAGTGCTGGTTAATCTGCCTAATTGGTGCCCTTGACTCCAAACCAAGCACAAGTAATTATTGGCTGTGCATATGTGACAAATGGTAGCCAATCAATAAGCAATCAAAGTCTGGCAACAGCAGCAATGCCTAGCAGATAAAGAACTGCCATTGAACAAGTGATGCTGACCCCTGGGCGACTGTGGCCCAAGAGGAAGAGCGGGTCATACAGAAACAGGGTTGTGATGGGACATTCACAACTCCATCGTTTTTGTAGTCAGTGCTCCCAAAAAGTAGTTGACTAGTTGTTTAATCTCATTGGGTTTTTTTTCCTCAATTCTTGTCAGAAAGTTCTCAGATACAAACAGTAAAGGCTTATCTCGTGTATAATTGGAGAGTCCTCAGTTGGTTCTTAGAGACTGTTTTCCAATGAGCTGTGATCTGACTCACTTTTCCTTTTATTTTACTGATCAGTTTGAATGGACAGCGACATCATACATGCAGAAATATTTATATTCCATCTACATTCAGCTTAGTTTAAAAAATTATCTAAATGCTCTCCTAATTCATGTACTGTATGTAAAATCGACAATGAGTTTTAGCAAAACTGGAAAGCTAAGATCTCCGGTCTTTCAATTTGTTGGTACATCTAAAAAAAAAAAAAGTCTTTTAATTTTTTGGTATATCTTAAATGATGTACATTTTTCCCATTTGACACCTCTTAATGAAATTCATCCAAATGTTGTTGTTGTTTTTTTTTTCTTCAGGTGTCTAAAGATTGGCTACGCAATCCTTTGCGTCACACTGACTTGAAAGCTGTCACACTCATGGCACCTTCCAGTTGACAGAATGGCCCAGATATCGAGTGGTAATGGGTTCAAGGTGGATGTCCCCCAGCCCAAGGGGGTTGTGGATAAAGAGGAAGCCCTTCGCATGGAGGAGGAGGCTTTAGCAAAACTGCAAAGGGAGAAGAGACACACACTGCCAGCTTCATCATCCCCAGCTTCCTCTGCGTCATCCTCTTCGTTCTCAAAAGGAAAACCATCTAAATCTACCACTACTGCTCCACAACCTTCCCCCAGTACTAATAGACCAGAAAAGGACCTCATTGTCTTCCCAGAGACCAAGAAGCAGGCAGAGCAGGACAAGTTCAAGGATATTGATGTGGACAAGCTGACCAATGAGGAACTTGAAAAGCTCCTACTGGATGAAAACTTCGGGGCGAACAGCAAACTCTCCCGCCCCTCGTCACTGCTGGGGTTTAACCTCAGTGCATCCTACCCTGGTGGCATTGCCTGTAGCTCCTCTCCTTTCCAGAGCAGCCAGTGGGCACCTGTTCTGCCCACTGCATCTAGCTCCAGTGCGTCCACTCCCACCCATCAGCCTTCCCCATTGTTCCCTTCTGCTCCATTCCCTAAACCAGGCACATTTCAGAATGGCTTCACTCCAACCATGTCATCCTTCATGGGCCTGCCGGCACAGCAGCCACCCTTCATTGCCTTCACTCCTATCCAGCCTGCTGCTGCCATGGTCTTCCCGCAGCCAACCGTGAACCCAGAGATGGCCAAACTGTTCGACAAGATTGCCAGCACCTCGGAATACTTGAAGAATGGCAAATCGGCCAGCACCGAGCTAGATTCCTCTCAAAGTGGTGCCGCTTCTCTGGCACCCAACCCACCACCCCAGCAGCCAGCAGTGATAGAATCTTCTAGTATCAGCCGCTTTGACTGGCTGGATCTGGACCCACTCACAAAGCGTAAAGTTGAGAATGAGGAAGTATCCCAGACATCAGGAAGCGCTGCAGAGACGGTATCAGAAGCTCCTGCAGGGGATCCTTGGGATGCAGTGCTTGAGACTGAAGGGAACAGTAGTAGCAGCAGTCCTCAACTGGATGCAAAAGCGTCACTGTCAGTTCGCTCACAGCACAGGAGAGCATCAACAGGAGCAGCAGTCACTAGGAGTCACTCGCTCAACATCCCAGGGACATCCTCCCAACACAAACCATACAGCCAGGTAGGATCAAAAAATGTGAAAATTTAAAAAAAAGGGGAATTGTTGTTTTAATTTTGAATTTCTTCCAAGATTTCTGTAGGCCCTTACACAGTACGTGTTTTAGCAAGGTGGAAAATTATGTTTCTAAATAGAATGAAAAAACATGTCTCAGTTGAAAAGTATGGATATCACATACTTGTGCGCACCACATCAGGAATTAGCAATATTTGAAATACACGCACAGTGAATAAAAGCAGATTAAACCACACATACACAGTCCTGATGAAGCAGAAGTCTTAATACTGCATGATTGTTTCTGAACTTCAAGTTAATTTGTTGCTTACATTCATGAATATGTTACGTTATAGAGATAAACTGTAGCTAAAAACTGGGTTTTTCGTTATAGTTACGTTGCATTTGGGGGAAATAGTCCCAGGACCCTGGTATTGTGTATGCTGGCTCGATTAGCGTGGTCTTTTTGGGGACTCAAAGCAGAGCCATGATTAATGCTGGTGTCTCATCCTGTCAAGCATTCAGTTTGTTTTATTAGCTGAACCAGTGGCTAACTGCCTTGCTACTTGGGTTGTGTTGGTTATCCCCGACTGTGTTTTCCTACTCAGACCGGAAATGTCATCATGCTACCTGCTAATGAAATACCATCCTGAAATGTCAGTTGAGGGACAGAAAAACGTCTTTGCACAATATGGACAGCAAAGGCAAAATCGTGTGTTCCAGACTGTATTACCAAAGAAAACCACACCTCTTACAACATGAGTGAGTGTGAGTAAAGTTCAGTCAGAGCAGATGACGGCTGATCTTCTCGTTCGATCAAAACAGTCTCAAGTACAACTGCTACTTGTCATTCATTATCTAGCACAAGCTAAACATGCTCTTTACTGCTCCCTATAATTAATTTTTACTGTGGTCAGCTCCCCGCTGTTTGACCCATCAGTTTCCACTACACCACATAGTTTTATTAATTTTGCCATGCGAGACATGAGTGATCTAATTTCTTGTTATAAATATTTAGAGTTTTCATTTGGGACAGTGCTGCGGGCAAGTGGCATCTCTTATATTCCCCCTAAAACATGTCAACCATCTGTCATTTTACTGGTCGCTCTGTAAAGGTCTTTATATCCTGAATTCTCCATGTTTGCAGCAACCTGAAAATTTGACATAATTTAAAAACAAACAAACAGTGTTTTGCAAATTTTATAGAACTGTGCAGTCATAGAATGTAAAGAAACACTGAGGAACAGGTCATAAACATGACTGGCCAAGGGCAGTTTCAATGTACTGTTCCAGTCAGTCTTTAAAGCCTGTGTGGGATTTTACAGACATATACTTTGCCATTCATCAAAGGCAGCTTGTCCACTCTGTACACCCAGCTGTGTCTTCCAGGGTTGAGGAATGTCTGTTTCTTTGAAAGGATGAAATAGTGTTTGTTTACACATGCCTATATGTTATGTCTAGGATCAAGTCTGTGTTTGCTGGTCTGACTACCATGTTATGCAAATTAAGCCTTTATCTCTGTGTTCTTTCTTTACATATGTCCCTCTACACTTGTGCCTTTTTTTTTTTTTTGGATTGGTGTTGATTATGTCCGCAGTCTTGTAAAGACAGTGTTTGTGTTGCTCGTTCCCCGTGACAGTTGGCGCCCATGTTATAAACAGGAACAAGCCAGTACAGCTCCCCTGTGCCCTACAGCAGGAGCAGAATGACCTTAGAAACTGCATAAATTGTTCATTTAGACTTAAGGAGAGAGATGTTGTACGTGAAGTTTAGATATCTCTGGCTTGCCATCTGCGAGCAGCTGTGAAGTTCCTGTGACGTGGCAAAATAAGACAATAATTCCATACCTGCTTCATTATAAAAGACCAAATAGTTTGTGTGAGGAGGTTTTTCACATGCAGTAGCTTAAAATGATCAATTTGCAGCACAAAGCTTACACAGCAACTATATGCTCAGCGAAAGAGAACAGTTCGCACGCAGTGAGGCGTATGTCTGTGGTTAGAAGTCTAGTTTCGCTCCTATGTTCCTGTTCCTACGTCCATCTAACAGAGACAAGAATACCAGAGGCTATTACACCTCGTAGCAAGTATTTTAGAAATGTGCTTTCCTTTTGTTGCCTTCATGGACCACACATATTGAGGGAATCAGTTCATAGTGATGACACAGCTTGGTTGAGGGCAGAGTGTTGGCCTTACTTTCCAAGAAAGACTCAAATATTTTATTCGCCTGAAAAACGTATTTGTCTTAACTTCCCCTAAAAAAACAAGCCAGTGTTTTGCATGGGTTTTTTTTGCCTATATATGCATTTACATTGCTACCAAAAATATTTTTCAAAGCCTGTTGCAGATTCAGTGGTTTTTCCTACGATTTCAGTCAGTCTCTGGTTTCAGTTCATATCACTATGAAATGAAATGGATTTGCTCAGAAAGATTTGAAACTTGTCTGAGCTAGTTTAACTTTATCATCATGTGGCATATTAATTACTCCCCTTGCATTGATACATAATTCTGGTCTGTTCATAAAATATGATTATATTACAAGAGTGAGTTACCAGAGATCCTTGCATTCAGGAGCTGTGTAGGAAAATCAAACCCAGAGGACATAAAATATAGTGTGAATTTAACTGGCGGCAGCTACTGTACTGTCGTAACACTGTAAGTTATAATGTAAGCTGTTTTAAAGTAATTGCTCCATCACACTAGCTTCCTATCAATAAGTGTCAGCAACGACAGTAAACACCCACCTCTGTTCTTATGAAAGTGCAGCTGACAAAAATAACTCTGCTTTTTCAGCAACAGTCTGCGTGTAGGCTGATCAGTTAGAGACACCAGAACAGATTCAGACATCGGACTCGTCTTAACCCTACTGTAAAAGCTGAAACAAATACTCCACCGCCCCACAACAAAATTCTGAAATACTGGTTTAAGTCAAATTGCGGATGCCAGTGTAAACAGATATGTTTGTGCAAGCCACATAAATAATCTCCTCACTCTTCCAAACACATTACCTCTTAACTGGAGAGAAAACGAAACAGTTTATCATTTGAGTCAAGCTGAGGAAGTAAACACAAACACACAAATGTGGAGCAATTGATTCTTCTGGATGTAATCTTGTTATGGGTTGCGTACTGTATAATGTCACATGTTAAGGGGGATCAGACTAACCATCCAAAGCAAAAACTGAAGTATCCCTGCTTATGAGGAACCAGTTTTCTTTTATCTACCCATGAACATAAACTGAACTTCCCCTGCCCAAAAAAGTAATTGTAAAAGCAGACAAACTTTATTATTCAAAGTTGACAGGTGATCGCCATCGAGATGACTGCATTTGTTTTGTTGTGCTGTGTAACTTGCAATTATGTGTCCCTAGAAGGTTTTTTTCAATACCATTACATCCAGGATGGGTGTTTGGATGGCTGTAAATCAGCCTGAAGTTGGCCAGCCTTGTTGTGGTTGGCAAGAGTGTAATGTCAGATGTGGTCGTGTGGGCAGAAGAGTGTAAAATGGAACAAATGAGCTTGAACTTGGAGGGTTTCTCCGAGCCAGGCTATCTGCCGTCACACCAGCTCTACTGTATGTCTCATTCCTTCCCTCTTCTTTTTGTGTGTTTGTTGCTCATTTCCTCTGTCTCATACGTTCTTGGTTTTCACTCCTTTTTCCCCCCTTCTTTCTCGCGTCCGTTCTATCTTTCTTTAAACAGGAAATACTGTCGAGAAAGTCTTTTCTGATATTTCCGTGGTGTGACTACTTTCAAAGAAAGCTACTCGTACTTGACGTTGTTTGCTAACCAACTCAGAGATTAATGGCTAACGTTTGCTACTGTTAGTCTGCTTGCAATACGTAATTGTTAGCTAATGAGTAAACTGATGTCTGTGATTATTTTATAGTAGTCACCTTGTTTCTTATTCTAATAGAATTTTGCCTTGTGGTGAATTTACCATGCATTTCTAGCCTGTGAACTGAAGGATTGCATGCAACATTGAACATGCAGCATTTTAATAGCTTAATATATTTGTAAAGAATTTTTGTCTCACCAAAACAGCCAAGTGCAGAGCGAGCGAGTGAGACAAAGAGATTAGGGCTCAACTGATGCGGGACTTTTGGGCTGATGCTGATACCTATATTAGGGATCAAGAAAATTCTGATATCTGATATATCGCCTGATATTATATCAGCTGAATGTGTTTATCAAATACTTGTGACAAAGCCAAATGTCCCCCCCCCACTGGCCCGCACGCACTCACATTACTCCAGTCCAACCGCACCTGAGCACGCTTGAGCTACCTGATCGATGGAGTGCGACCCCTATTTTCGAATATTGAACCGTCATTTTTTTCACCTTGTCATGAAATTTTAAAATTGTTCTCTGGTATGCTGTCTAAAAGACAGTAGCTGATTTTTCCACCACTCTTTATCCAGATTTTGTGTGCTGTTGTCTGCCTAAATTTAAGGTGAATCCCCCTACAAACAGTCACAGTGATGTCAGTGCTCCGTGCCTGTGCTCGTGCATGTGCATCCGCACTGTGCCGAAGTACAGCTCTTCTAACTGTGCCAGGGCCAACAAAGTGTGCCGTGCTTGGGCACATTCCGGAGTGCTCACACTTATCAAACAAGCTGGACGTACGGAAATCCGATTGCCTTTGTGAGCGCGGCGCACCCTTACATTTTAACAAACTTTATTCTAAATGTCAGTGCACTGAACAGTAAACCCTTTGCTTATTATTTATTTAATAATAGATTGCTGTCTGCTATAAAAACACAGTTTTAAATCACCAGTCCAAACATTTTTAAAATCTGCACATATCGGGAAGTATATATGCTGATAGTGATATATCTGTGATAGGCCAATATTGGCCGATAATATCAGCGTCCCCATATATCAGTTGGGCCCCAACAGTTACCACCAGCACGTCAGATTACATGTCTCTCTGTAATGGGAAGGGATAGAGGAGACTGAAGAGAAAGAGGCAGAGAGAGCTGGAAGACCCAAGTCTTCAGTCTTTAGATTCATGTCTTCAGCCCTTTGACTTTGTTTCTACCTTTATTTATGACACCTAACGTCTCCCTTCTTCTGTTCCCTTACTGTTAGTTGTATCTGGCTGCTAACTCCTTGTTTTAACATTTGGACATAAAACTGTAGGTTGGTGATAATCAGCAGTCAAACAAATATCTCTATCTACAGTTCAGCCGTCATGCCTCACAAGACCAATGCCTGTTGAGACCTGGTTCTTACTGTTTGCAAAGCACACTGAAAGTTACTGGGTCATCTACCACTCCTGGTCGTGTGTGTGGAGACGCAGATTCGTATTACTTACTCTCATAGCTGTTAAGAGTTTTCAAGAAGTGAAACTTGTTTTTTGGCTTGTGCAGTTGATCTTTAAGTCTACAGAAGAAATGGTAAGGGTCATTGAGGTATGTGCCTACATAGACTTACAAAGTCTTTAAAAGAGATAAAAAGCGTTGGCAAATGTGAAGCAGATCTGTTTGTTTCGGAAACTGGCTATTGATCTTTTTAATTTAACAGTACTGGTTTTTCAGTAACATAATACTGATGATGCACAGTTGTGAGTGTGGTTAGCTGGGATTCTGATTATGCAATGAGCCACATGAACAAGTCAACTCGATCAAAATTGTAAGAGTAGTGTTTAAACGCTCTGAAGTATTTTGCTTGCCCTGTCTTTGCAGGTTACATGAGCATGTCTGCACCTGCTCTGGAACTATGATTTTATCTGAACCGACCTTTTGCTGTGATTTGAATCATCATATGTATGAGTGAACTGAAACCATCAGTATGCCTGTATGCATTAGACATTTTTCCAATCTAATCCACCGTGAAATCTCTCCTTTCCCTGGAGACTTAAGCCTTGTTTCCACTGAGCGGTACAGTTCGGTCTGGTATGGTACAGTACTCTTACCCCTAGATCTGGCTTGCGTTTCCACTGCCGACTGTAACCTTATTTGGTGGGGGGGATATATGCCAGATGCATTTTCTGCAGTGCTGCATAAGCGCACTGTAATTGCACTCTGCCACTTTTTTCTCCAGGTGAAAAATATTTTACCTGCATAACCCTGTAGAAATCCATGCAAACTTTATGAAGTCTTTGAAGATCCAGTCGTTACTAAAGCATGTGTCATCGTGCAAGAAAGACAAAGGCAAATGAATTATGGTTTATGTTCAGACATTTCATTACCATACATACGTATATGATATGTATGTGTGACAAATAAGTTCTTTTAAAACCTCTTCAAGTTGTCATATTGGCATCTAAGGTGGACTGATTAATTAATGGTGTAGCTCAGGCATTGAACAACATGCAAGAAGACGTTCCACCTTAAAAGACACATTTGAGCGGCACAGTGAATGA
>JAPXVT010000025.1:31754899-31765358 GCA_029823135.1 Acanthurus reversus
AAATTCAGTATATTAACTTAAATGTTAAATTCTTAGAAAAAAACTAAAATTTACTGTGTCATGTAAATGTACTCATTGGCATTGTATTACAAAACAATAATGTATATTAATTTATTCTGTACCAAGTGGTAAAATAGTGCACTGTTAGCATTTTTCAACATCATTGACATATTTTCTTTTTTGTTTGTGAAATATACACAGCTTTTCAGTAATCACAAACAAATCATCAAAAACATAACATCAAGACATAACAAAACCCTACACCCTGACCTCTATACCCCAATAAGAGGAAAACAAAAAAGTATTGAAACCTAATTATCCGGGAAAACTCTTCTTCAGGGGTGGACATTACCATTAGGCAAGATGACTGACTGTGGCCCCCAACCAAGAGGGCTGATAATAGATAGCCTCTGCAATAGATATACAATGATGCTAAGAAGTCTTACATTTCTGTTTTCCATAAAATGACACTATATAGAACATTTATGACACAGACAACGAAGAGACTAAAGCGGAAAATAAAGTTTTGTTTGCTGTAGCAGCTTGCCCTGGCAAAAAGTTACCAGCCGAAATACTGCTCCTGGTGTTTCCCATAAACAATAATTGTAAAAACAGGTAATTTATTTGCAAGTGGCACTTGTACTCGTGGTTAAAAAAAAAAGAAAATAGTCACACTGTCTTTGAAAATTGTTACAAAATGCTTCTAATCGGCTGCAGTCGGCCTGCTATTGTTGCAAAAAAACAGAGTTTACATCATTTTAGAGTTGAAGTGTGAGTTTAAAAGCAGAGTAACAAAGTGCCTCTTCAATATCTATAATTAAAACCTGAGTGTTTCATAACCAAATGAACAACTGTAGCACGAACAAAGTTTCAGAGCAGCAGCAAGAACAAAGACACAGTAAGAACGGACATATGGATCTAATCCTGAGGGTGTAACCAGCAGGCCAGAACCCAAGACAATTGCACAGTGAGTTAATAAATAGAGAAGATTGTCAAGATAAGGAGCCGTAGACAACTAATGAAACTCCTGCTTGTTCTGACCTCGCCCTGTTTAAGTGGGCAAAAAAACTGCATCGTTTCTATAACATAAAAACGCTTTGTATGTTTCCTATCCATCTCCGACTCAAAGAGCACAATAGTGATTTAATCTATAGCCGGTGCATGAAACTTTTTATTTTGCAGCAGAGATCCAGAGGTCAAGGCTTTTATTGAAGCTGCTGCGTGTCTGCTGGATTTAATGTGATAAAAAGCACTAGCAGCACTTTCAATAGAAAGAACGAACTATTTTGCACGAGAGGTCATGAACAGTAATCAGTGCCTGCAATCATTATTTTTCCTGACTTTGCTCGGCTGCTCTGTATTGTAGTGCATGTACAGAAATACCCCCCAAAACATCTCAAAATGGTGTGTGAAGGAGTGTGAGACTGATGGAAGCCGGAGGAGGCCGAGCATTCATTTATCAGCTTAGCTTATTTTCTTAACAAATGTGAATAAGGCTAACTTTTTTCAATAAAACAACATGACACATGGTGAAGGATGAAGCTCTAACACATTAGCTCGTTTCTGTGCTGCCTGTCAGCTGTGTCACACAAAAGCTGTTATGATGAATCACAGAGGAATTCCGCCCCACCAGCACAACACCTGGCCCAGGCAATTCATCAAATATTTTATTGCTGCTTGACACCTGTGGTTTGAGAATAGCACTTATCCATAATGGTTATCATAGAGCATATTTGCAAAGAAGAAAAAAAAGTGAAACACAAAACAAAAAAAAGAAAGGAAAAATGAAATTGCTGCTTCCTCAAAGCTGTTTGGAATTTCTCGACACGACCTCGTCACCCCTCTTGCTGTACCTACGATCGCTGGAAAGAACAAAAGCCCTCAAAAGCTTTTTCACAGGCAAACAATGTTGCTTCATCATGACAGTCATTAGCATAGCATGGCTTTTAGATGTCAGAATCCTTATCTCAGTTTATTCAATTTGAATTGTGGTTTTGGCTTGTTGAGGCCCTCATTAGCCGCTATTGACTTAGCAAAGCGCCGTGCTGCGCTGAGGGGATCGAAGCCGCGGCACAGCCTATCTGCACCCCTTGCTTTGAAATGATCAAAAGCGTCTCTTACCTCTCACTCTTTCGAGATGAATGATGTCGGAGATGCAAAATCTCATTCACATTTAAACACTGCCTGAGATGTGGAGAATAAGAGGCAGAGAGGAACCTGAATGAAAGAGGAAGCTTCTCATCCCGGCGCTGGCTGAAGTCGAGTCGGAGGAAGACAGAGAGCGTGGGGAGGTGTTTGTGAGAGGAAAAAAAGGGTGATTATCAGAGGAATTTTTGCGAGACGGAGGCGCTGGCTTTTAGCTCATGTTTGGACATTGTTTTGACAACAATGCCAACGCCAAAAGCAATCATGACGAGCTTTATGAGTTCATTTGTTCAGTTATGTGTCTTCTTCTCCAAACATTTGCCAGTAGCGCTCCGTGATGAGGGACAGTAGCACTTGCAACACTGCAAAGAATAAATTACTCTATTTGGAGTGAACGCAACATAAATACCTGCATATTGTCCTGCTATCTGCTCTAACAGCCTTGATATGAATGCTTACTTTATGAAGTGTGGTTCAGCTTCTTGAAGGGAAATCAACACTTCACCTTAATCCCAGTATAGAAATGCATCATATGTGTCGTAGGTTGCATCAGTTTTTGAGTGGCTCTGTTGTGTGTTTGTCTGTGTGTGCTGCTTGTTTGTGTGTTCCAGAGCTCGACAGTTGCTGGGTTTCTCTTCAGAAACTAATTAGGAATTGAGCCATTTTCTTTTAATATATATATAAAAAAAGTTTCCCCACATTGCAGTATATTGGTTTGAATAATTGCTAAACAGCTAAAATATCACATGATCCATTAATGAGTGCTGAGTTGGGATTGTTAGATCTGGAGATATCTTGTGTCATGATCAGTTAATTTACTCTATAGTTGTCTAAAGAATGGCCTCTCATGTCTTTTACCGTCTGCTTTTAAGTGTAATCCCTCCTCCTGATGTTAGAGGGTTTATTTCAGGTTAGGAGATCCACCTCTGGTACAAAATTCTGCAGGAAACCCAGTGGTAACTCGATTCTGATGTAAGAGATTTGCAACAAAACTGATGAGTGGAACAGAGTGGTTTTATTTCTCTACATCCTGCACTATCTTAAGCCCTTTGGCCTGCATGTAGCCATTGCGGTTACGCTGTAGTGCCACAGCGGCTCTTTCTCTCTCTTTCTCAGCTCTGGCTCTGCTTTCGTTATGGGCTCTGCCTTTGGGAGGTGAGGGACATCGACAGCATCGAAAACCTGCTTTCTCACAGTTTTTGGTGGATGGATGTTTTCCTAAGCCTTGCTAACAGACTTCTTGCTGCTTTGCGAGCATGAAAACTGTCTTCAGAACTTGCGCCTGACCTTTGACCCCTTTGACTCTGTGCTCTTCCTTCACCTGTCTTGTTTGGTGATGTGAGGCCAGCTGCGCCTTTGCACACAGTAAAAATAAAAGAAAAATGTGTCAGACAAGCACTTTCATAAATATGAATTAAGTACTAATAGTTTACTAATGCTAAATAGTGTGTAGTTATTATGAAGTGTTACCCAATATGTTATGCATTATAGGATGAGGCTGTGTTTAAAGCCTTAAAAAAACATTGTAAACACACAATCACACCATGTTGCTCTGCGCTAGCAAGTGCTCCTCCTACATGGTGTGGTCAAGTACACACCAGCTGGCATCAGAACCTTTTCATTCTAGATCTGTACCCAAGATGGGATGGACAGATGTTGTAGCCAGATTCCTCCAGATGTTCTGTAGTTCTGCCCTGTAGCATGCCTTCCGACAGCTGGCTGGCACTGATGGTCAAGCGGGCATAAACTGGCATACTGACAAGGCATGCTCTCAGGCAGTAAAAGTAAAAAAGTGCATGAAAGAAAATAAAGCTTTGGAGAGTTGTCAAAATAATAATCAATCATTTCCTTTGTGTTTAATGCCTGAAGAAACCTATTAAATCAACAGCTGATAGCAAAAATATTTGGCAAAAGCTGCCCTGTTGTGCTTGACTCATCATGACCCGACCTATCGATTTTACTAGTGCAAATTCCGTGCTATCAGTGTGGGAACTTGATGGAGCCAATTGTTTCCAGAGGCTCAGAGAAGACCTCTTCACACACAGTAGATTCCTGCTGAAGAAAAGCCCCCTTTGTCGCGGCTAATGTGAGTGAAATACAGTTGCTCAGCAGACATTCTTGCTGAAATCATAAGACTTCTCTCGCCGTCTGTCTCGACGTTCTGCCTATTTCTGTTTCGGCGTCTAAGGCATTGAAACATGGGTGAGGAACAAACTTTTTGTGTCCAGGCCCAGAGTCATGATTTCTTCCTTGCTGCCAACTTACAAAAATACCTTCAGAATGACTTTCTTTGTCACAACACGGAGACAACGATTGGATAGCATTCAGATGTGATTTGTCTGGGTTTAAAAAACTAAGCATCTGTTCGGTAAAAAGCGATCTGTAAGGAGATAATGGTCGTCTTCATGCAGCTTGCCTCTCTGTGTATCTCTTTCACTGTCTTGGACACAACTAACCCTCCCGGTGAAATATTAAGCCTCCGTCGTCTGTGTGGGCAAGCTCAGTGCTCAGTGGCAGTCGATCCATTTCACTCTCTTCCTCCTCCTCCTCTTCCTGCAAACCTGCTGAAAAAGACAAAACCTCATTTGTTGTGTGCGCTCCTTGAGATCGATAGCAGCTTGACATTAAAAGAGGCAAGCTGAGGGGATTCTTTGCTCAGTCCTAGTGGGACGGGCCGGTCTGAGTCTGGAGGAGCCAGACAGTGCAGCCCACACCCAGACCACAACACCATCACCTCCTCTCTGCTTAAGGCCGATGCCAAAGTAGGTCAAGGCTATTAAAAAACTTGCTGATGATCAGGAGGGTCAAAAATGATGGACTGCTCATTTGGATTTTAGTCAAATTAGCACTAACATCAGATAGTCTGGACAGCTGTGGCATGCTTCAAGGCCCTCTTTGTCAATTTGTAATTTAAGAAATTGCGGCATTGTCTTCCCTTGGGGTTTGACTGAATGGCAAGAGCTCAAGTTGGCGTTGTTTACGCTGCACATTGGCCTCCCCAGTCACCAATCAATCTCAGAGTGAATCAGAGACACTGAGAAAACAATAAGGTAAGAGCTCTTATTCTCAGTCTTTTGTTTGTTTAACAGTTCCCTCTTCTTATTTGAAATTGCTGACAGAATTGCTGCTAACAGCACAATTGCGGTGGGTGTGTTTGCACACAAGCAGGCGCGAGTGTGAGATCCTGACTGTGTGTTTTACCTCAAAGACTCGTGTGTCTGCTCCCCCAGGAGCTGTAAGAATATCAGGCATCCCCAGAAGTAACTCTGTGGTCAGCTTGATTGACGCGAGAGGCCTCACCACCAGCCATTCAAGGCACATTCTTACGGGGATCTCATATCGCCAGGGGTTGGCCCGAGCACTCCTGTGCCTTCCAAGGAAAATAAGCGGCGTGACATCAGGGCTTTGTTTCAACGGCAAGGCCCCTTCTGTTTGTGTTTAATATCGCTTCGAGAGAAGTGGAAAGAGGGCCAGCCAATTTTTCTGGCCCCAACCGCTGAGCCTGGCGCTTCAGCAGTGAAGCGACGGTGGTCTCATGTGTCTGCAGCACAGCACTCTCTATCCCCCTCTCTCTCCTTCTCTATCGCGCACTCTTTGCTTTTGGATCTCTGGTCTCGGGAGGCTTTGCAGTTTTGACTACAGGGAAATCAGATCTCACAACACTGGGGGCCGTTTAAGCTGAGAGGGCAGAGAGCAAAAACAGAGAGAGAAAGACGCAGAAGAGATGGAGATGAGGGAGACGATAGGAAGAGTTATTTTGGAACAAACTGAGAGACAGGAGGAAAAGGGAGAGTCAGAGGGAGATCAAAAGGGAGGAGGACAAAAGTAAGACAGAAATGTGGAAGGCGGGGGAGAGTATAGATGAGGTGAGAGGAACGAAAGAGAGGAAAGTAGGAAAGAAAGAACGAGAGGAGGGAGTCTTAAGTGAAGGCCAGCCACGTCTGGGTGGTTTTCCTGAGGACAGGCTCTTTGATACTCCAGCACTCACACTCCAATGCATTTAGACAGGGGTTGACAGTGGTTACAGGCAGTGGTTTGTCTGGCCAGCTAGCTTTGATTTAGAAGACCCTGGACTGCGGGTCGAGCATTTGATTCTTTGATTTTGGTTGGATGGAAAATCGGTACAGTTTTTATTGCTACATTTAAAGTTTTTGTCCAACCCTGAAGGCAGATGGCTTAAACTTTCCATTTTTTTGTTTTAGGTTTTCTATTATTTTTACAATACATTCAAGTTTTGCTCATTTGACTCTCGCCCAAGATGTAATTACAATATGACTACACCTACTTAACATGATTGTCTTCTATTGTCTTTGGAAATAAAGTTGGAGAAAAGACTCAGTTGTCTGAACTGTTAATACAGGGACTAACAACATGTGACAAGATTAGTCTCAAGTGTTTTTTAAGAATAATAAGGTATTGTTAGCAAACCTAATGTGATTTTATTTTATGTGACGGTTACAATTTAACTGCAGCTCTGTTGTGAAAGCTAAGACTTTTAAAAAAGTTAAATAGTGAGGATAACAAAAACAGCCATGTGGCCTCTCTCCATTGTGGTTCACATTGTTTTAAAATATAAATAAAACCAGCCTTTTATTGTTAGCAGTGCTGAGCCAGGCATTGTTTAAAAAGTTCATTTCCATACTTATACTCTCGTATTTATGCTGGATCAAATATTAGATGTCCAACTTTGCTGATAGTTGATGTTAAACTGAAGGAGAATTCAAGCACAGCATTCAAAAATTTCTTTAGCTATTGTCTGGATTTATTTTGAGATGCAAATCGATGTACAAGCTGCTCCGAGCATCTGTTGAAAGAATAAGTGTCAGAGATGAATTGCAGATCATTTAAAATGAAAATATTTTGCCAGAATGCCTTCCTGATAAATACACGGCCCCTCGAACAAATTTTCCATTTGTGTGGGACACTCCTGTCGACTTCAGCTTTAGGTGTGTGTGTGTGTGTGTGTACACGCAAATTTGTTTCCATATGTTTTCTGCGTGTTTGGCTCACACACACACCCATCAAACCACAGAAGATGCGAGCAGCACAAGAGATACGATGCAGCCAAAAAATAAAAAATTAAAATACACATCAGGATCAAGGGTGTGTGTGTGTGTGTGTGTGTGTGTGTGTGTGTCAGGAGGGGGAGTGCAGAAGAAAAGACGGGGGAGAATGAAAGAGGAAAGCCACTGACTAGCTGCTGGCGAGCGATGTTAATAGCCTGTCGGTTTTGCTGGTTTCTTCTCTCTTTGCAGCAGCTGTATGCCGCCCAGCTGGCAAGCATGCAGATCTCGCCGGGAGCCAAGATGGCTCCCCTCCCGCAGGCTCCCAACTCCTCCGGTCCCCTTTCCCCCTCCGCCCTGAAGAGCGAGAAGCGAGCATCCAGTCCTGTTGCTCAGATTAAGGTGAGAATTGCTGGTCAACACATCTTTGATTGATTATAATGTGAATCAGATGAGGAGCTACTGAAACAACAAGCAGGCAAAAACAGCAGCATGAGAAAGATCAGACTGCATTAAAATTATAGTACCTGTAAGTGATGCATACGGGGATAAAACAGGGTCTCTGTGGAGGTTAAAGTAAAAGGCAACACAAGATAAAAGACAGCCTGAGTTTGGAACAGATCATATAGGAAAACACACAAGTATAATAATGATAATGATCAGTTCAAGTGAAAGAAGTGAGAGGCTGGAAATTTGGAAGTGGTTGAAACAACGATCTGCGCATGGGCCTGCACTCTTCACCGTCAATTAGAAGCAGCTTATTTAAAAGTCACACACTGATATACACACACACACACATAAACACACACACTCACACAGTCACAAACTGACACTGGCGCTGGCTGCTGTTTGGCAGGAGCCCAGACCCCTTCACTGGAGGGAGCGTACGCCTCATCTTTACTCGACGAAGAGGCAGTAATGGAAGCCATGTGTGGATGTGTGTGGATGTGTGTCTGTGTGTGTGTGTGCGTGTGTGTGTGTGTGTGTGTGTGTGGCGGGCACAGCTGCAACAGGCGTCACAATAGACCGGCGTCAGAGCTCACCGCACTCAAACAGTAGTGCTGTGCCTTCCAAAACCTCCCCTCCCTCCTCTAGAAACCCGCACACGCTCAGCCCACCCTTCGCTTTGGTATGCCACCCGCTGCCAAATTCAGTCAATTACACTTCCAAACAGTGACCCATTTTTACTGCAAAAAGTTATAGTTTTGCCAGCATTATGCTTCATACACAAGGTCTGCGCACATTACAGACTACAGAAAGCTTCTCCAGAGGTCGAGTGCTCAGCGGCGGTGATATAGGCGAAGCGACGACGTGCTTTGCCAAAGGACGACAAAAAAAAAAATAGAAGTAATTCTACTGTGATTGAGATATTTTGATGCAAGTTGTGATCTTTATTCTGCTCAGAAAACTTGTCAGTATTGTAATCTTTCATAACTGAGTTTTTACAGAATGATGTTTCAGCCTCCTCAGATCTGATGCTAAGGAGCTGCAGCTGTGTGCCTCGCCTGCCTCCTCTTTTTGAGAGTCTCAAATTCGATAATTTGATCCGAGCTTAAAAAGCCTAGAACTTCAGTGAATGTCCAAAAGTCTGCTTTCAGTTGAGTTATTTACAAAAAAAACGAAGAAAGCCTCACCTTTTATCCTTGATACACTGCAACTTCAGACACTATTACTGAATTGTTCAGCCAGTCATTGTTGTGTTAAACTCTGTCTAGAAAAGCAGCTCGGTCTCTGTCGTTATCTCCTTCATCCTGTCCCTCAGTCTTCCTCTGGTACTTTGTGCCATCTCATCTCTCCTCCACAGCTCATCATTCATGTGTTTTTTGTTCAGCTGCTTTGAGAAATCAGTTATTTTGTATTTATTTTATAGTTATATGAGCCTTTTCTGATTTGTTTTTCCCTTTTATCTTTTCTTTTCCATTTGGGGGTTGCTTTTAACGATTAGCCCCAAACATGATGTATATTTCAGATTCAAACTAGAGCAAATATTTAGTTGGGGGGATGGGGTCTGTTGGCAAGAGAAGTAAATATGATTGAATGATTACGGTAGCAGTGAGGGTGCACTAATGAAAGCAAACACAAGGAAGCAGCAAACACATTTGTTCTCATCAAACTCCTTGTTGTTTAAACACTACTCTGCTGGGTGAAGCTGTGGCCACAAGGGGGCACCAGTGCTTAAGGATAGTCCAGTCTAAACACCATCATGTACAACAAGCTGCAGGCGCCGATGTCTGTTCAAATCCGACTCCTGTCCCGAATTTTCCAGAGCAAGGCAGTGAAACTGTCAACTTGTTCGTGAGAGCTGGTTTTCCCTGCTTTGAAGTTTTCTCTGAAGCAGACTCGGGCAGGTGTGTGTTTGTTTGTTTGTTTTCCTTCTTAAGAGGAGAAGCAACCTCCTCTCCACCCAACAGATAGTTTGCCCCCACTGTTTGTTATGCTTTAATTTTTAGAAATTTTTAATAATAATTTGTTAACTTAATTGAAATGTGCTGGTAATCACAAATATATGTATGGCAAAATTTGTTCCTCTCAAATAAATGCATGTAATGACTAATGATGTGACTGAATGTTTTAATGAAATGACTCAGTTTGGGACTTGACAGATGAATGCTTAAATGACAAGAAGGAAAATGTGAGAACAGCTGGTGACTCTTCAACGTGTGATCTTTGAAATGTCTTAAAAAATTCACAGAGCAGTTCTGCAGAGCGTGTAGTCAACGCATATATGAAACAGTATGTTTGTTTTTAATAGTTCCTACAAGTTTTATTTTCATTTTGAGTTAATCAGTACCAAATAACCATTTTAATTTTAGTCATTTGGTGTTGTAAAACATGAAGTCCGGTCCTGCTGAGTGAGCGATGCAGGTGCTGTCGGTGCAAATTGATAATCAATATGCACATGACCAAATAATGAAAACACTATATTTTAGATACAAAATATCTATTCCGTATAAAAATGACTTGGTTTTACTTACTGCCAGAAATTTTGTTCTTTTTTGCTACAATCCATGAGTGGAATATCTGAGCCAAACACTTTATGCAACATTGTAAAACATCTCGGTTAGGCTCTCCAGACAATGCTGGACAAATGAGGTTGTTATTGTTGGTAAACCTGCTGTAAATACTGATTTTGTGCTAATAATACAAATTCTATAATAGTAGTAATGTTCGTCTCTTTTCATTCTAGCTTTGTCATAGTAGGTGTTGGTATAATGCACCTTTACGCTGGTTGCCATCCAACATAAAATGAAAAAAAATCATAATTGCTCTCTGTGTATGATCACAGACACATTTCTTCTTTACTACATATA
>JAPXVT010000025.1:31919146-31933637 GCA_029823135.1 Acanthurus reversus
GACTTTTGCCGAAGTAGGAGGGAGTATTGACATTTTCATCTCCAGTGAATCACACAGCAAACAAAAGCACAGAAGTACTGAAGTCCCCATTTCCTCCCATGATCTCCCCAATGAACAGCAACAGGAGCCGCACAGCAAACAGCAAACACAGAAAAGACGGCTAAACAGACTAAAGCCCATGACCTCCCTCCAATTAGCAGATGGAAATGGGAAGAAAAGAAGAGTGCAAAAAAAGAGGTCAACACAAGAGAAGCTACACACTGACGAAATAATTCAACTGGTTTGATATTGATTTATCTCCCAGCCTCAGGCCCCAGAGAGGCTGCCATATTGGGCCCACCTACGCAAAAATTTATACCTGCACTCTCTTAATTGAGCCCCCACTCCGAAGAGAGAGCCTCCTCTGAGTCATGAGCTCTATCGCAGTGATGTGTCAACAATCACTGATAACCACAACAAAGCAACGTCAAAGATGTGTATATGACGCACATGAAAAGTCCATATTTCATATAAAAAAAAATTAAAGTTGGGCGTTCTCATGAGTTTTCATGTATGCTGCATCATGCTGTGGTCCAGCATTATTTAGAGTGTATGAAAACAAAGCTTGGTAGGTGGGGGAGCTGTGGCTTTTAAAGCCTGTTACAAATGTCCAAACATATTCCAAAAGTTTCTTTTGTGTTCCACATTTTTCATTACTTGAATTTGTTGCTTGGATGAATGAATGTTTAAGTCAACAGCAGGAGTTTTTACACAACTTCCTTTGATCACAGTTGTTTGGAAGCCATAAAATCTGCCTCTTTGATTAATGTCAGAGACAGGCAGCCGGCTCCATGGGGAGGAAGATGTTGTCCGTGCTCCACTGAGGTCAAAGGCCAGAAACTCAAAGGTAGCGGCAAGAGCCAGTGTTGTTTCTGTAGCCTTGCAAGTGTAGAAATGAACATTAATCATTGAACCGCCCTTTTAGTGTCTGTTTTCTAATAGCTCTTAAGTGCTGCTAAGAGTTTCCGTTAGGGCTGTACAATTAATCGAAATTTAATCGATATCACAATATGGCCCACTGCAATTTTCAAATCGCATCATGGCACAATTATGTTAAAGGGGAAATGTGTGTCAAAAATGTAATTCAGTTCAAATATTGTGGTGCGACAGAGCTGTCTTGGCCCACACATTACGTTCTACAGACTTAAGAAAACATCTTTGTTTGGTAGAGATCCCTGCAATAATCACAGTATAATCATTTTCTTATCTTTTTTTCTTAAAGAAAATGAGTATAAGGACTTAAAAATTCAAATTTTCTCTTATATCACACTTCATATCGCAATCGCTATATTAGTCCAAATAATCGCAATTAGATATTTTTTCAAAATTGTCCAGCCCTGGTTTTGGTACAGAGAAAGCTTGCACAATGGTGTCTTCAAATGGCACCAGTAGATACTTAGAGGCAGAAAACTGTTCTCACCACATAAAAACCCTGTTAAGGCTCCTACACACTGTCGGGGTTTGGGACTTGTCAGGGCTGTCAGCGGTCGAGTTATTTTGGCCGTTTCAACTCGTAGAATCAGGGTCAACTCATTGCTGAGAGAAATCACTCTGATTGGCTGTTCAGGTAAGCGGACCAGCGCATGAAAAAGACACGAGAACAGAGAGGGAAAGCCCCCTGAGTCACTGCAGTTTCCACGATTACACACATTTAGCGCTGCTCTTCCTTATTCTTCTCCTTTGCCTCTCCACTAGGCCATTTGTAACTTTTTATCAGACATATTATCAGTCAAAGGAGCAGCTATATTAGCTAGAATGGGTTAAAAAAAAAATGCTGCTTAATCATAACAATGGTTTGTTTATCTGTGGAGAGGGATTTGTCTTAGCGCAGGCGCGGCACATACGAGCCTGTTGGTCGCCAGCTGTTGTCTTTGTGATGTGAACAGTGTGAGCTGCTGACAAAATGCAATGAAGCAGCCAATCTTTGTTGCAGCTTGTTCTTTGTTGTCAGTTTGGTGTGCATGAGCTTTTAGAAGACAGTCTGACAATGTCTGCAGAGAGTCCTTGGAGCTCTATCCAAGCACTGAATTTCAGGTAAGTCCCTGGCATTTCAGTTGAGCAGATGTCACTCACCTGAGAGGTCAAATGTGAGCTGTTTTCTTGCATTATCCAAGGGTAGCTTTGATTCTGATATGGCTGAGGATCAGTCAGTAAGCAATGGCGCCTTTTTCAAAAGTTTATGTATTCAGGCCCCTAAAACACTATCATGTGAACACATGCCAAGCCACAACAAAAGCTTGCAGTTTTACGCAAAAACCCCTTGTCATGTAAACGACTCTTCATTGGGGGAAAACAAAAATGACCCAGGCCTCACTCCCACGAGGCCACACAGACACAAAGACGAAGGTTTATGAAAATAGCAACAGGCAAAGAAAGAAACGGCCTCTTTTAGAAGAAAGAAGCTACTAATGAAGAATGACAAACACTTGGCAGGGTTCAGATCCATGTGTGGAATCTTGAACACCCCTTGAACGTGAATCAGTCACTGAATCACTTGAACGTGAATCAGTCACTGTAGTTTCCACCTATTATAATAAAGCAACTACACTTGGTAGTGGGTTTGACTGTCTTAATGTTGAGCATAAAGCTAGTGGCATGAGTTTGAGCACACTAGTTTATAGTGCACAAATGCTTTAGTGCTTATAAACTCAAAAACCAGACTCTAGTGGAGCAAAATGCAGCTTCACGTGTCCAACTCAGTCATGTCCTCATTTATAACATTGCTCATCAGACTGCACTGCAAGCCCTTGTGCTAACGTCTCAGACAAAGAGTGTGGGCTTGAGGCTGAGGACAGATGACATCTTTTACAAACCCTATGATTCTCCGCCTTTGAGGAAAAAACCTAATTAAACAGTCTGAGAGCACAGTGAGGGTCACACCTACATGTGTGGTTCATGTTAACCACGCTACGCCCTCCTCAGCTGCTCACCAGGCCGGCAAGAGGGAGGTGCATGGCAGAGAGAAACTTTTATTATTAGAAAGTCTCTGAACAGATGTTTTTGGGAAGTGGTTGTCATACTTTGTCATCTGTTGATGCTAAAGGAACCACTGAAGCAAGTTTAAAGCATGGAGTTCCTTATGTATTATACAGCTAATGCAGCCATCATTTACTTTTAGTAGTGATAAAAGCAGCGATCATTGCCCTGCATTGATTTTAGTTTAGTATATTGCAACCAGTTACTTTGTAAGACTTGTGTAAAAGTAATCAGTCACCAAATGGCTTCTCAGTGAGTAGAAAGCAAGACAGTTTAAATACAAAGAACAAACTGTTTGTGGCAACTTGAGTGTTCCACAAGCCCTCAAATGACTTATTACAATATTAATTTCTTCTGAAAGATGCGAAAATGCCTTATTTGTCAGTGTATGAGCTCTTAGGAGTGGTGCTAAAATATGAGCAGGTGCAGGTCAGTCCAGCAGTGCTTATTCAGGAAATAAACCCAAAATAAGCATAATGTCCAAAAAAAAGAGAGAGACAGACAGAGAGACATAGTGAAACATCTTTCTTAAAATCTTTAAATGTCTTTCTGTCAAATGGACAACTTCACATTTCTCCACCAACACCAGATCACACAGACAGACACAAACACACACACACACAGAAGCTGGTAGTAAAGACATGCTGTGTTCTGATCTTTGTTTTGATACAGTCTCAGCTTCCATCACTCCCACTCAAACAAAATCAGTCCTCTCCAAACAGTTAGAGCCACTTTAGAGTTCAACTCAAGCATAACTAAGACCCAAAATATATCTTTTTATCACTGAGACCACTAAGCAGCAGCCCGAAAAGATCATTCATATTTATCTTGATAGCATCCCCTCTTACAAAAGTGGTTGCTAATGGATAAACGATGTATGGGTAATTGAAATATGAGTGTACCTGCTTACTTATGTGTGAAATCACTCATCAACTTTAAATGAATGCTAATGTTGCTCTGTCTCTGCTGAATTTGTGAAGTGGCAACCATGTTTGCTAACAAGTTGCCACATCAACTTTAAAAGGTGATGTCATCATTGTGTTTACCGCTTTTTGCACTGCCCCCTAGTGGACAAAAAATAACCTAGTCAACATTTAAATGGTTGAAGTTGGAAGCTATTGAGAAGGATACTTAAATGTTTAGTATCATTCCAGGGTCGTCAAATACAGACGCTTTGGTATTTCCGTCCGCTTAGTAATCTATTTTGATGGTTTTGGTGTGACTTGACCAGACCTGTGGTGCTCAAGGGCCAAGAAAATACATTTGAAAAACAGAAATGTCTCTTTCTAGCATTCATGTCCACGTTACTCAAGATAATTCACAGACTTCATTGTGAGCTGTTTGATGGTTTGATGTTGGAGCTACTCTTCCTACTACATGTGCCAAACACATCACTGTGCAGAAGGAGGCAAGCATCTCCTCATGGACAAAAGGTTTGTGTTTATAATAGCATGGGGTGTAAACAACAACTGTAAAACATTTCTTTATCCAATTGCGTCTCTAACTTGATCATTATTTTTAATGCTTTACATTTTTAATTGCTTGCAGTAGCATTACTAAAATAAATTTTGTCTCATTAGCCCATTTTTTTTGTGCTTCATCAGACTTTTTTGGCAAGAATAATAGTGTAAAATTTAAAAAAACAACAACACACAAATGCGCCTTTAATTTAAAAAGTGCCACTGTCCATATAACTTAAAGGTTTTTGAAAATCTGGGCATACTGCTGCCCTTTTAAATTAGGAGCTTTTAAGTCATAATGCTTCTTTCAGGTTTTGAAAATCATGAGGGTGTCTGTGATTTTAAAAAAAAGCAAATTTGGACATTGGTCAAAAACACTTTTATGAGAAAAACTGCTTTTGCATCAGTTATGTTGCCATTCATTTAAATGCAAAGGTATGAAAGCACTGTAAGCACCTTGCACTGTGCCATTACAGCATCAGCGGCTGAAAAATACTATTAGTAATGTCTGTCAGACCCTGAATCAACCGAGAGGTTGACGGTATTGTTTTTGAAAAAAGGTTTTCTTGTATTATTTTCAAGTTTTCTTTTTAAATGACATGCTGCAAGAAGAGTCATGTCATCTAAAGTGAACTGGATAAACTCCACAAACTATTTAAGTTTCCTAAAACTTCATTACAAGTATCAAAGTTCCTCACAGCATCGTTTCAACATTTCCAGAACTTGAGAGGACTGATCCGGTTTCCAAACTTACCCATTCTCTTGGTCAGCGACTGAAAGGTTAAGTGTTCCCAGGAGGGTTCATAGCAGCATCTCGTGGTTCTTGTCCTCTTCACTGCAAACTGTCTGTCTCTGTCCTCTTTTTCACCTACTTTCACTGTGTCTCTGTCTTGCTCTGTCTCCAGTCTTGGAGCACAGCTGGGCCAACCACCACCAAAGCCTGCTGCAGTACGACTGCTCAGACTCTGAATGGCCCTAAAGGTTTTTCTTGGGGAGAAAAAGCCCACATCCCACTGTCAGTCAAGCAGCGGAGCATAGTTTCAGCTGGGCCGCGATCCAGACAGACATGAAACTATTCTATTTCGGTCTACCATATGAGCAGTGGTGCTGTTCAAAGGAGGGGGGGAAGAAAGATTCTGTGGTGGAGCATGTAATTGCAGAGTGACCAGTTATGGAGGGATGTAATTGCAGACCTCATCAGATGGAGAGAAACTGCCAACAAGAAAAGGTAAAGGACTTTTAAAATAAAACTTTAAAAAAAAAGAAACAAAACAGACCACATAAATAAATAAGGAGCTGGGTTCCAGATGTGGCAGCGAAGGGAGGGAGGGGAAAGGAAGAAAGAGAGGGAGGGACAGAGAAGAGGGCCAGATGAAGGAACTGCCATGGCAGCAGAATGAAATCCCAGTTCTGACACAGTGAAAGAGTGTTTACCTTCCCAGGAACAGTCGCACAAGACGGAAAGGGGGATCGGGGAAGGTGAGAGGATGTCGGGTCGGCCTTATGTTGTTTCTGGACCATAACTGTGAATGCTCCTGGGTGTCTGGTTTCACATCAGCCTTGGAAATCACTACCTTATGGAAAAATTGGGAGCTTTAAAAATGAGGAAGGAAAATGAAAATATAAGCGGCAGTCGGCTGGTTCCCATTACGTGCAACACTCAGCTGCTGTAATTAATATCGCTATGTATTCGTGAGTGAATAATTACAATGTGATAATGTGAAGGGGGCGGCTCCACACACACTCCCATGTGCACATAAGGGCCTGTCACTGTATAGAGTCAAAAAATATTAGCTTTAGCTTAAATCTGAATGTAAACAGCTAATTTCCTCTAAAATCTTACCTCATTTCCTGGCAACGCAATTCGGCAGTGCTCATTGAAGAACATTTTGAGGTACATTGCTATGTGTGAAGGTAATTCTCAGCAATCACATTATTCAGAGGACTAGCTGTACATTTGAGGAAAGGCATTTATTATTTTTTCTTTTCTATATGTGGTTAGCTTAGCTTAGCATAAAGCTGGAAGCAGTAGGAAACAGCAAGCAGCCATATAAAACAGAAGCTTACTAATAATCCGTGTATCAATCCTTCCATATGTTTTTGTTTGTTTGTTTGTTTGTTTGTTTGTTTTAATCAATAGGCAGACTTTAAAATTTTGGGCAAAGTTAAACTAGCTGTTTCCTCCTGCCGCATGTCTTATGCTATGCTAAGCCATATCACTTGCAGCATATAGTGTGTGTCTTCTCCCGTAAGTCTCAGCAGAAAAGCCATTTTAGCAACCAAAATGAAATCAGAACTTCCAAGGTTTGTACAAGAAGTAAAAAACAACTCTACTGATGTAAGACAAAGCAAATTAGTAATGTTTGCATTATTGTTATTATTGTTATTGTTATTATTATTATTATTATGTCATGTGACGCACTTCAAATGTTTAGTTTAGACATTTAAAAACTTTAGCAAACACCATTTCCCATGAGACCTAGGCAATTATTTCCTAAAGTAGGGTCCAGAGACCTTTAGGCATCCTTGAGTGATTCCCAGGGTGTCCCCAAGAAAAAGGGGAATCCCTTTTTTTTACTGTAATTGCATCCATATGTAGCACAGGGAAACCATGTATGACTCTGATTGTGAGTTTTTTTATGCACTTTCTATTATAAATTGTCTTTTTTTAAAAGGGGACATTTCCACAGCCTTGCCAGCGAACAGGTATTTTTTTGTGTAACCTTCAGAGAACCTTTCGAGAACGTTCCCTAAAGGTTACCTGACTTTTTTTCAGACCGAAGGAAATAATGAACGACAGCTGATACTGCGTGAGACTGAATGAATAAACCGACGACACACGGACCCCTATTGTCACAGCTTCGTCTAACAATGTCTTATTTTCTCTGCTTTAGACAAAATGCGTCAACTAAGGAGGAGCCAGCGTGCATGCCCAATTATTTAATTGTTCAGTTCAAATGTTTTAACCACAAGTTTTTGTTATCATAATGTTTTAAATACTGTTTAAATTGTTAAATTCTGTTTGCAGCCAAATGTCCTGCCTGTTTAGTGGATTTGTGGATCTGTGCATGGTGCTGCTGACTTTACCTCCTGTCAATGATCTAAACACATGCAGGGTGTTTACCGTAAGAAAAGTCAAGTTGAAAAAAGTAAGTTGCATGTTAAAATAACTCAACTGTCACATTAAAACAACTTAACTGTAAAAACAATACAATGGATCAAGTACGGCCAAATTTTATCTCACAAACATTTTTTACACTGTGGTGCTGTTTAGATAGGCCTAATCATTGCCTAACTGTGGTGTTAATATTTTTAGGGTTTGTGGAAAAACTTAAGCTTTTGACATGTGTTAGCCTATAGGCTATGACGAGACCCAGTAGGAGGCCTTCTGCTTTGGATGGTATTGTAGTGGTTATGGTGGCAGCCAGATGCTGTTAACAGAAGTGCGACCACAGGCGGACAGGCGGAAGTGCACCTGGACTGATTTAGAGAGACGGTACCTCCCCCTTAAGGAGCTGGGCTTGAGTGAAGTTGCGGGGGGGGAGACAAATCATCCCTTCAGGACATGGACATGGACATGGAAGATGGATTTATGGATGTACGATGGTGGGGAGCTGAATATTTCTGCTGCCTTGTATAAAAGCCAGGTAAACAAACAAAAATCAAAACAAACAAACAACAACAAAAACAACAAACTTTAAGTTCAGCGAACGTTCCCTCAATGTTTGTTAATGGCAAACGAATACCGTTGCGCAAACGTTCGCGTAACGATAGTTTTTGGCAAGAAATGACGTTCCGCGAAGAAACACCGTTCTGCGAACGTTCTCTGAACTTGCGGTTTTTGTCGGGGAAAAGAACGTTCTGTAAACGTTTGCGCAAGGGTAGGAAAACAACGTCAGTGGAACGTTGAGAAAACTTTCCATAATTACCGCCAGGGAACCTTAGCTGAGGGGACGTCCAGGCACCGTTCCCAGAACGTTCCCGGAACTTTAATTGTTTGCTGTTTGGGAAAATTAAATAATACATATTAGCTATTTCACTCCAAATGTCGCACTTTATTCTTCCTTTTTTGGAAATAAGACCAAAACATTTAGTAGTTAAACCTTTTCTTCCTGTTAATAAGCATGAGCAGGCCGCGATTAGGCCGTGTAATTTCCGAAGTTACCTGATGTTACAGGTGGTGAGAAAACCCCCTCGTTTGTAAATTTAAACATGACATATATTGTATTAAACCAACAATTAAAAATAAATCTGTACAGTTAAAATGTTACGCTTTTTTTTTTACTTTCTATGTAGCTGTGACTTAAAACAAAAAATGCAGGCTGAACGTTCAGAGTGGCTAACGTTGAATGGCCGACATTGGTTTATTAGCATAGCATTAGCTAACGTTAGCTGTCATAATGTCACAAGCCTGGTGACTGTCTCACCAAGACATTTTATCTTCACAACCTTTCTATAACGTGAGGCTGTTTACACTTATTATGATTACAAATATGAATCTTTATGTGTAGTTTGGCTCCATAAATCGGTCAAGTTCGGGTTGAAGTAGCAATGCTAGCCAGCGCCACACGAAGTTAGAGATAAGGCACGTAACAGCCGTCAATATCGCATTAACTAACGTTGAACAGGGCCGCAATAAATTGTAAAGGTTCAGCCTGATGTGATGTTTGATTTCTTTCCCTAAGAAAAAAAAAAAAGAAAACTAAACACGTATAATGCAATTATACAAGTAAATGGTTCTAAAATCAATCATTGTCTCTAAAATGTGAGTCAAAGTTTTCTGTCACTCATCTTGTTTATCTCCAAAATGTCAGCCAGCGCGCCCTATATTATTATGTTCATATTCATGAATAATTTGCTTTCACGGTGGAATAGAATATAGTAAGAGAAGCCGCTCTGTGTTCCAGCCAACAACAGAAAAAATGTGGTTTCCTATCGTAAATTATGCATAATTCCAGTCTTTCAAAACTAGTTAAAGCTGCTATCTTATGGCCACTGTAATTATATATACTTGATAGTGCAGTTACAGTTAAAACACCACGCTGCAAGTCTAAGTACAAACATTTCTGTCATTCCACTCGAAAAGCTGTATGAATTGTTATTTTCCACGTGGTGACGAGATTGTAGAGTCCATGTTGTTCTGTTTCGCTTTTGAGTCTCTGTTTCCAGCGGGTCAAACACCTAATATTTTTGTACAAATTTGTACAAATACTAAATTTTTTGTACAAACAAAACTCGATATGGGCTAACGTTTTCAGTATTTCCTTCAATTGTTACAAGAGGCACGATGCCTCTTTAAATATTTAGTTACAACGAGACAACGTTTTAAAAACCGAAGTCTTTGGTTCAGCCGAGGGAAGTTATCTGGCCGCGATATTTGACGCACGGGAACTACCACGTGATCTCGTTTCCAGTCGGAAGTCAAAAATTGGTGCACACCAGTAATATTTTCAGCTAGCTCCTCTTAACAGTAAATTTAACTTTTCTCACCTTCTGTTTCATGGCAATATTTATATTTAAGCTGGTTTACAATGTGTGAAACCAGCATTCAGCCGAGGTACATGTTTTCAATACTGATTGAAATACTCACTCTAAAATAATAGTTATACCCAAATTATTGTTAGCAATTGAAGACAACATGTGGTCATACAGTATCACAGGAACCAATAAGATTCAGCATTTGGAAATGCCACCAGACAGCATTATGGGTATTTAAGTAAAATACAAATAAAATTAATTTATAGATCGTTTAGCAGGTGATACAGGCTTTGATCGTGGGAGGAGATGTCATTTATAGACTGTGCTTTGTATTGTCAGAAGAAAAGTGTTAAAATGTATTTGTGGAAGCAAATATTGTTTAAATATTGCGTTTTAAATACTATTATATCCCGCGTACAAATGCAGATATGCTCACATATAGCTGCTTTAATTCAATATCATAAATTTTTATTTCTCTTTCATCTTTTCAGATGTTCTTTCTAATAATGAACATAACTTTACAGTGTTGAATGTCAGCACCATGACACTGAAGCTCATGATCATCATACTAGTAGCTGGGCGAGTGCAAATGTTGGGCAAGACTATACTTTCAGGGATCATTTCTATAGTTTCTGACTTGAGAAATGTGTTTCTAAAGTGTTTGGTCTCGCTAACCACGATGATGAGTTGGTGATACTATTTCCTGAGCGCGAAGCGGGTACAGAGACTTGATTTATTTCATATGCTCTATACTTTTGATGACCGTTCTCTGTCTTCTCTGAGGACAGTGAGGGAAGTAGTATGATCAGAGTGGTAGTGACTTTATGTGAAAAGTTAAAGTAACTGAATAATTCATCATTGATTCACACCTGTGTCCTATGTTATTAATATATCCAATTATTCTTACGAATCTTTAGTTTCAGCCTACAATCTGTGCTTTTCCTCTTATCTTTTGAAGCATCAGGAGTGTATTTCGTTGCACTCTTATGTAACGGCATATCCTTTACTTTGGTTCTTCGTTGATGGCTATAATTGCTAGTCAGATAGGTTAAAGAAACAAACTACTGTTCTTTTCAATAAAACTGAGTTTCAGCATAGTGACCCAGTGTTTATTTAGGGGGAGTATAAAGGCCTAATTTTACTAGGCTAAACCACTTTTAAAATAATTCTCCTCGCAACAGGTATATTACAGCTGGAATAATCTTTTTATGTTACGCAATAACGTTTAAAATGCGATCGAAACAGATTGAAATGCAATCATAACAGCTGCCTGGCATGAAAACAAACCGGAATATAAATCAAAGTTGATTGGTGCGTTTGCCGTACAAAATTACTTTGGTGGTTTTTTTTCCACGGCGGGTAATAAAAGTGCATGTCTAGTTTTAAAACTATCTGACCGTTATATTAAAAAAAAGTGAAGTTTCAATATATCCCCTGGCTTGGATATTACCTTCTTTTCATGAAAGTACAAATGTGGGCCTGCCTGCTGAGCCTTTTGTTGGTAGCTCCGAGTAGGCGGGCTTTACTCCACCTGCCAAGAAGACGGCTGGGACAAATTCCGCTCTGCTGGCCTGGAGAAACACTCAAAAACTTTAAAAAAGCACCAATGGGCTTCTCCCTTTGAACAGCTCCTGTATTGAACCGTTCAAGACTCCACGCGAGTGATTGACGTGAGAAACTGGAGGAGGATCCGCTCTGGTCTTGGAGACGCAGTTCAGCCTTGGATGGTGGTGTTAATGCGGTCAGAGGCTGCAGACGAAAGGCATTAATTTTGATTTATCGGTGGTTGAGGACAAACAGGTTTTCAAGGTTCCCGTTGGATGTATCGGAGCTTTTAAAGGGGTTTTAAATTTCATCTTCATGATCTGGAAAATCTAAGTTAACGCAGTGCTGCTGGCCGCACTCCCGGCGGAAACATGACATACAAATGATGTTTAACATTTCTATAGATGGAGGTTCGTTCTCTAAGAATTTGGAGGACTTCGACTCAATTCGCAGTGTTCTTCTGTACAGGTCAGTAATGTTTTGACACAGTTTTTGGCACAGTTATCTGAATAATCCTTAATCTTATTTTTTTTTTCTTTTAAGTTTGACCAGAGGCGTGTCGCCAGCGGTTTTCTGAATACCGGTGGGGATTTAAAAACCTCGTGCAAGCGTGCAAAGAGGTGGAGATAAGGGAAACAAAATGAAAGCGCAAATATGCATGTGGAAATTTAAAATTCAGCAAACCAGACACTCACTGTTGCTTAATTGTTGTGTCGGTCAGAAGTTATTTTAATGCAGCAATAACGTGATTTTCATACGTCTTACCTCTCGTGATATCCAAAGTTTGATGTTTAATTGGTTTTGTGAAACTTTTGCAGCGTGGTATTTCAATAAAAATATCACCCCCACCGTCAATTTCTACGAGGTTAAACTGAATAAATGTATGTTAATGTAACATGAGCGGTTATGTGGCGTCGTCTGCGCCGTTACTGCATTATTTAAAAGGATGAGAGCCCGAGGCTGCCTACAAACTGGCACACGGTCGCATATTCCGACCGGGCTCTTGCCACAAAGCGAAGAAGGCTGTTTAGAAAGTTTCTGCGTTGTCAGGGGCAACTGCGCTGTCAGCCAATCAGGTTGAGCGCACACGCGTCACGTGATGACTCCAGCGCGTTCGTCAACGCTTACAACATGGCGATAGGGTAGCGTTATCGACGCTCGTTTTGCTACAAATTAAGGTTTAAAAGGCGCGTTTTGTGGGAAACTCAACGTTGCATTAGAAAATGGCCACCGCAAATGTCCGCAAGTTTACCGCAAACACTCTTTCCAGCAGTCAAACAGGCGAAGACGGTGCCGAGCGCGGCAACGATAGTGACTGTGAATCCGCATCGAGTTTCTGCAGCTCCGACTACTCTGAGTAAGAAGATACTTAAACTTAGAGACTACAAACAAACAAACAAACAAACCGCTTGAGTTTGCACTTAACAAAACAAGAACCTCCGAGGCTACTTAAGACTGTTTAAGATAAGCGTGTTTCGACAAGCTAGTCCACTGAAAAGTTATTACTGTTTGTGTGGAGGAGATGCTCAAACTCGGTCTTTAAATGTTACTTTTGATGGTTGACACTGCTGATATAAAACGGAGGCCGTGGTATGAGACTGCTCTGAGTATTTACTTACACACATAGCCTAAATGTAGTTGTTTTGTTAATTTAAACCTTGTCAGACAGCTGCCAGCATGTCAAAGAGGGAGTGTCTTCCCATCCACTGTGTTCATCTCTCCTCCCTTGTGCTTTTTATAGCTTTGGGGAGTGTTTTTAATCTGGGAGGTTAACCTCCATGAATAATTGTATGCTTTCTTGCCATCCTCAGTAAATTTATAGATGTTGTAGTAAAGCTGCCTATCATGGGTTCTTTAAAGCAGGTTTAAAAGGAGAGAAACAAAGAAATTAAGTGTTTTTTTGTTTGTTTGCCTTTGGTCTAACTGTCACTACACTTTGTACATATAGTGGTTTTTAGTTAAGCTTTATCTCTTTTCTCATTACAGTATACAGTCAACAGTTACTGATAGGAGTAAATTTTAAAAAAAAAGTTTTGAGTCAGTAATCTGGAAACAAGTACCTTTCACAACAGAAATAATCAGTAATGTTTAGGGGTGTAACGATTCGTTTTAATAACAGTATGATGCATATTACGACATGTGGTTGGTATTTGATACAAGAAAAATATGGGCTGAAATAGAGCAATATTATATGACACGATTTGATATATTATCTTCTTTTGCCAAACTTAGAGGAAAAGAAAATGCCCATCTCTATGCAGTGGTAAAGAAGTAAAACACTGGAAAAGCCTGATACACTGAACTACACAAACATTCAGTACAAGGCCTCTATTCAATCCGTGTGGAGCGCAAACTGAGGATCTCTTGTTCTCCTGGTTCTTCCCGGCCATTAACCATCATCATCGGAAGAGTCGATGCTGATGCAACACATGCTGGAACATCTAAGAATGATCTGGAGTATGGTTTATAATTATTTACCATTATAACTGCAAAAAATACATCCACATAACAACGTTTCACGTGCTAAATACAAGGCACAAATTCTTAATATCGATACAATCGATTTTTGCTTTAAAAAACGATTTTAAATCAATACAAGTCAAATTAGAAGAACGATTTGCCATTTCCCTATCGTTGTAGTTATATCGTAGAAATATAAATCAATGCATCGATACATTGATGTATCGTTACACCCTCACTACAGCAGTGAGGTACTCTTCTATCTTTGTCACGCCAGAGACACCTAATAGAAGCGAGACCTCCCACTGACCGTTCATTTCCTGTATCAGTGTCACATGGGTTTTGCCATGGCCCCGCCCCTTTAGGAGACTAAAAGCAGACTTGAGTCCATTCATTCTTATGGGAAAAATGCACGTGATCCCAGATTATGACCGGTTATTTTGCCCCATCGTCACCAAGATACATATTGGACCCATTTTCCACAAGACATGTATCTTCCGAACATTCTGACACAAAAATAGCATTTTTCAGAT
>JAPXVT010000025.1:31941722-31954311 GCA_029823135.1 Acanthurus reversus
TTCCTGCTGCACATTTTATGATTATACTTTGATCAAAATCTTTCTAATAATATAAAGCATGTTACTGTAGCCATTCTGCATGTGTTAGCAAAGCATATCAAAAATGAATAATTTTTCTACACTACCAGCTGGCCAAAGAGTACAACTGCACATATCCCAAAAGTTGGGATGACCATCAGATGGCAGGGAAGGACTGGTTTGCCAATTTTATGGACTGGAGCAAAAGCCTCTCCATCCGCTGACCACAGGCCACGAGCCTCTCACGGGCAACAAGCTTCAATCCCACCGATGTGGGAAAGTTCTTTGAAAACCTTTCCACTGTTCTGGAGCGGTACCACTTCCAGGCCAGAGACATTTGGAATGTGGATGAGACCAGCACCGTCAAAGTACAAGTCCCTGACAAGGTTGTTGCAAGCCGTGGGAGGAAGCAGGTGGGAGCGATGACATCTGCAGAGAGAGGGGCATTAGTCACGTTAGCCCTGGCAGTTAATGCCCAAGGGAACCACATTCCACCTCACTTTGTGTTCCCAAGAAAAAAATATCATGACCATTTTGTGCTTGCATCTGATCTTGCAGTGGGTCTGGTTGGAATCAGGAGGCTGATTTCCTGATTTCATGAAGCACTTTGTGAGCCACAGCAACCCATCTCCAGATTCAAAGGTGCTTCTCCTACTCGACAACCACACCTCTCACCCGTCTTTGGAGTGTATTGAGTATTGCAGGGAAAAGGTCGTAGTGTTGCCGTCCTTCCCTCCTCACTGCTCCCATAGGCTGCAGCCACTGGACCGCAGCGTGTTTGGCCCCCTGAAACGCTCTATCAGCAATTTCATGGATCACTGGGTGATGAACCACCCAGCAAAAACAATGTCCATTTATGATCTTCCAAGCATTGTGGCCACTGCACTGCCATCTGCAGCAACACCAGCTAACATCATGGCAGGCTTCAGGTGCACTGGCATATTCCCATTCAACCCACAGATCTCCAGTGACACAGATTTCTTACCTGCTTATGTCACAGACCGTCCTGAAACCGCAATGCTGCAGGAGGCCTCTCCACCGGCCTCTCCACCCGTTTCTCTGGCTGATCCACCTGTTGCTTCAGCACTGGTATCCCCCTCCAGTGCGCTGCTCACCTCTCCCTCCACTGGTGAGGCATCTGCTGAGGATGACTTTAGTCCCGAAGCGCTCTGCCCTTTTCCCAAGGCCGGACCTAGGAAAGGGGATCGAAAGGGGAGAAAGCAGCGATCAACCGCCATTCTCACTGACACTCCTGTCAAGCAAGTCCTGGAGGAGGAAAAGGCCAGGAAGGTGTCAGAAGTAAGGAAGCAGCTGCATAAAGAGCTGCGAGGACTTCCTGTTTTCCGGGCCTGTCGAGGTGTAGGTCCAGTGCATCTTCTGTGAAAAGGGGGCACATGAAGATTGCACTGGGGAAGAAAGCATTTATATTTGTTATAACTGTGATAATGAGTAATTTTTTTGCAAAATGTGCTGCGGGCTACATTTACTATTCCAGTGTTAAGCTATTAGTTAAGGCACTTTAGTAAGAGCACAGGCAAGTTCAGCATGCTCTGCATTAATAAATATCTGTTTTGCCACTTTGTAATGAGTTGTTTTTTGCTTTTTAAAGTAGGCTAGTTACAAAAATAGACTATGATAAATGCACTGTGTAGCCTACCCCCTTGATATTAAAAAAAAAATATTATTCTGTTTTATTTAGCCTACTATTAATTACAATGATTTAATCATTTTCATGTTGTGCTTTTCTTCAGCGCACCTGTCACATCAAATGTGCTTTTTTGTGTGTGTTTAATGATCTTTGTTTTGTTAAGATGGGCCTACATGTAACTGAATAAAACTATTCATTCAAAAATGTGTTTTTAGCTATGTTTACTAACAAATGAATCTTTAATTCTTTATTTTTGAAAAGGAACAATGTAGCCTTCATCAATTAACATTTAACAAATGTTTGACAACAGGTGATGAATGTAAATGTACCCAAGTTTGCTGAAAGGCTACTTTTTACTGGCAGTCCCTTTGCTTGATGTTAATGGGCATCCTAGTATAAGTTAAAAACAGCAATAAAAGTAAAACTGAGAAGTATACGCCAGAAAAATGTGTTAACTTACCGTTTTTTGCCTCCAAATTGACAACCGCTACAAATGACCCACTCGAGCGCTACAATTGTCCCGCCGGTGTGTGGCGAATGTAGCACTTTGCACCTTCCACTTTCAGCCTGATCACGCTCGATGTATTAATCCGCGGGACTCCGTTGCTGTTTGTATTGACGGAGGGTACATGTAGGTTGCTTGCATACACATATTGAAATCTGAGTTATCGTTTATTTATGTAGAATGATGAAAAAAACAAAAAGTGCTACAATCGCTCTGGAGCTTCCCTACTAGTGACAAAGACATGTAATGAAGACAGGATATCGTACATCTTAAACTTTATTCCAAAAGTCAGTGTACTGAAGAGAAAACATTTCACTTATAAGTTATGAGTACTATGTAATTGTGCCATTTTAAATCCCTGGTCCAAACATTCTTCCAGCCTTAAAAACGGTTTTAATATTGGTGCATGTTGGTAAACCACACGCCACCACTTATATATCTGCGACGGCCCAATATTAGCCGATAATATAGGCCAACTAATTTATCGGTCAGGCCTCAGTATGGAGACTTTGCAATGATAACATCTACTGAATAGCAGGCTACGGCACAAACCAATGAAACATCTTTAGGATGCTTCACCCATATACGCCGCTATATTAGTAAATAAAAAATGAAACAAAACAAGAGCTGAGCACCTGCAATAGTAGCATCTATGTGTGTGGAATAATCCCAGAAGAAGAAGAGTGTGATGACTATGGATGTGGTCACAGTGACTGAAAAGAGGCCAACTTTGGATGCCAGTTTAGTAAAGAGAATTTGATGTAATTATGTATTCACCTTTCTCACATGGGTCGCCACTGTCATTCCAAAATGAGGCTTGGTTGGGCAGGCGCATCAGAGACATTTCATAGCAGCATGACAATGCCAGAGGCATCACTTAACCCGCAAGGATGTCATCTTACTGCTTTGTCCCTGGGTGTAATTTTTACAAGAGAAAGGAGTCCTGTTGGAATAAGACATATGTCGCCTGCAGGCACTATTTTGGGTAGAGGGCAGTTTTAGAGCGTCAGGCAGGTTACTTGTTTCAACAGCCAGTCAGCTTGTACCAACATCACCTGTTGCTAAGATGTGCAGTCTAGAGCAGCCAATAGGAACACGTGCTTTCCGAAACTACCGTGATTGGTTGAAAATACCCCGTGACTGTCTGAATACAGAGCATAGAGAACCAGGCAGAGGTGCAGAAGTGAAGTGTTCTTTCATACCATCTGAATTACAATATGCTGAAAGGTTATTATGGAATTTTTGCCCAATGACACACAAAAAACTGCCTACCCCAACTTTACATATTACCTTAATCACAAACGAGGTCTGTCTCTTTAACTAATGACAATGCACCTGAGTGAACTCTGCACACAAAGACCTCTTCCTCCACACCACTGGGTCTCAAACTTGTTCGCGTCAAGAACTATAAACTAACACAAAATTAGACCATAGACCCCCATTTGTTAACCCATCTGATACATTAGTTTGATTTTAGATGTCTGAATTACAAAAAGGAAGTAAAAACCCATGACCAAAATAGTCATGCTTGTCATTGTGTCACTTATGGATGTAATTACAGTCAATATATTCTTCTCCTTTTTGCTGTACTGTAACTGTTAAGGTTTGTACCGTTAACACAACAAATGTGTGCTGAGCATCATGAACATTACAGTGATCGCCCAGTCGTATTCACTTATTCTACAATGGTTTGCTTTGTTGCCCAACAGGTTTATTGTTTATTGTGTCCCTACTCAGCCCTTCCATACCTTTGAAGCGTACAAGTTTGCATTGTTTCCTAGATTATTTTAGTCTCTTTGGATTCCTCCTACATTCTAGGAATCTAAATAGCTCACAGGTATAAATGTAATTTCTCGAAACTGGAAACCTGTGACGGGTGTTTCCCGGCCTCTGGCCAAGTGTGAGCTCAAATTGCCTCCAGCTTTTCACAACAACTGAGCGAAGATTAAGTGGGGAAAAAAAAAAAAAAATTCCACAGACCAATTAACTGTAGACTTTGGACGAGCGCTGCTCTGTTTTATGCATTATGATGTGTCTTAATTAAAATACATATAAAAATATGCTCCTGCTGCTATGTTTTCTTGTCTCACTCATCCACTCATCCAGGCGTAAGTTGCTGGCAGAGCTGGTGGAGGATGAGAAGGTTGCCGTGGAGATCGCCCGTCTAGAGGAAGAGTTCCGGCGTCTGACGGAGGAGAACCGCACCTTGGTGACTGTCCACAACGAGCGTGCTCAGCAGCTGGAGAGCCTCTGCTTGACCGACGGAACGAGGCGGGACCCCTCGTGACCTCTGACCTCTGCAGAACCTGAGACTCTCCGTAACATCCCGCTGACGCCAGGCCAGGAAACCAAGCTCAGCTAGTGCTCATTCTACACAACAACAGTCAGTGAATCAGCTAATTACACAGAAAGGCGCCGTGTTTATTCACGTCTGAGTCATTTGTTTGAACCACAGACGTACTGTCATCACAGTGTGAAGTTGTTGTAACTATTCTACCGAGCTATGGCCACTTTTCTGGGTGCTGCTTTGTTATTATGTGATCTCGCAGAACCGTCGCCGTGCATTTATACGATGTCAGCTGCTGTGAGCGTGATATCTGTCTCAGGTCCTGTGGACACTCAGATCATTACCTGAGGTCTGTGGAGGGAGCCAGAGGTGGTATGATGTGGTCCAAATGTTTTATTTTTAGGAGTGTATCCCCCACCCCCCCCACCTCAGCACTTGTCTGTCAAAGTTCCTGTAATGATTGAAAATTTAAAAAAAGGAAATGAGATGAGAGTGTTTTAAGATGACGTTAGGGTTTGGGGAGAGTTAGAGCTATTTGTGAGGAACAGCAAAAGAAGAAGGATGATTATCTATTTCACAATAAGCATCTGCTGCGACACAACACTGTACGGGTTGTACATTTTCTGATGTAGCGTGTCCCACCCAACTGTTGCAGGGGAAGCAGACTGTCGCTTATCGCCTCGTCTATTAATAAAGTGCATTTTATTTAAACACCAGCATCGGTTCCTCAGTTTCATTTGTTGTGTTTGCTGTGTGCTTTATAATCGCATTGAGGCGTTTATGTGGAAAAAGGAACTAGACTTTTTTTTTTTCTTTTTTTTTTTTATGAGTGAGATTAGCTCATTCTGGAATTATGAAAGTATCACCTGATTGGCCAGTTTGGCTCTGGCACGCTTCCCCCTTCCTCATTCAGATCATGTGACACTGAAATTTTTTTTTCGTAGTGATACTTTGCTGCCTGATGCCTCATCTTCGTGTTTATACACAACTCATTTAAAACATTAAATTAGTTTTATGGTAGAATAATAGGCTTTCCATTTATTCTCTCTCTTTCTCTTTCTCCCTCACACACACTCTTTAGTCATCCTATCACAGATAGTTGGTAAATATTTGCACAGACAATGACAGTTGCTGACATCATCAAGGCCACAAAAATTTGGTTAATTGAAACAGGTTAGGGTTGGGCTCTTAGAAGGTCAAATATTTAATTACACTAGTTGTGCTGGGACTCTTACAGCTGTTGACCCACTGCACCTTTGCCCGAGGGCTTTGCTCCCTCTCTCTCTCTCTCTCTCTCTCTCTCACACACACACACACACACACACTCTAACCTGGTTCCTCTTCTTTCCTTTTCTACTTTCACTTGCTGCTCGTCACTTCAGTGTCCTCTCATATCTCAGAGTCCCTTTCTCTCACTCCTTCTCCCCTTTTCTTCCTGCCTCTCTATCTTGGTCTTTGGCCTTCAGATAGCAGACTGGACCCTCACAGATCAGGTGATGGTGATGGTGACCCCGGCGACCAAACTCTCAATCCCATTACCAACAGCGTCACGTCAGCGCAGACTAAAGCAGAGACTCTTTGTCCACGTCTCCTCTGATGCACACATGCATGCAAACAGCCTAACAGGTACATTTACAGTCGAACAGCCGTCCCAACACACTGCCAACCATCAAAGGCAACACTTACCTTCAGTGATAATCACCCAGCAAAAAATAAATATATATCTCGGTGTCTCTATGCAAAATCACAATAAAGTTGACTTTCTCTCAACTTGCTGGACAACTCTTGATTCTGTTGCATGCAGCGCCAACGCACCAGCCTATATATCCCACCACTTGGATTTGTGCATTGACTGTGTAGGTGTTTAATTATCTGCCGGCAGCCAATCGCGTGGCTCTGATGCTGTGGCAAACCAATGGGATGCCTCCTTTCAGTCCTGGCTCACTAAGAAGGGATATGGCTCTGCGCTGACGTCATTCCTCAGTCACCAAGTGCTCCATTCACAAAATTCACCAGTCATTTGGACCTCTTGCTATCCCCTCAATTTGCATTGATGTCATTAATTAAATAGGAGGCAAAGCAAACTGGTGGCCGTGGAGAAGCATCACCAGCAATAAATATTTTAAGATCCTTCCAAAAATGTTACATTGCATGCTATATCTGAAATACCAAATCAATAAGGCCCCCCCCCCCACCAACACCACCACCACCCTCCCAGCTAAGCACTTGCAGGCGGGGCCATCTGCTGGGGAGGGATGTATACTACACAGTGACGCATTCCCAAGCTTTTCATTCATAACGCTGTTTGGATAGAACCAACTCCAGCACTACACCAACTGTGCCTCATCTCAGAACAGACCAACTTACACACAACCAGCTTATGTAATCAGTTTGTTATTGATAAGATGTGGGCCAATATGATGTGATTTATAAGAAATATTGAAGACATGGCACTTTTTATGTCATGGGTCAACTCTGCTCTGAGTATCTACATTTAAACTACACAGTGAGGTGCAATTTTCCCTTCAACTAAACCTGAAACACCTGAAACATGTTTTCCTCTCACATCAGCTGTTGTTTGTGTTTTTCTTTCTGAAATAAAAGTCGGCTAAGTATGACAACATCTCTCCCGCTGCAGTGAAACATCAGACCATATTGAGTTAATAAAGTGATACTACAGTCAGTCCAGTAATGATCACTGCCGCCCGGGCTTCCTCCCACACACTGAGTAAACGAGTAGTCCTCGGCAAAGACCGATCGATGACAGCCTCCGACAAGAGCCGTTTCTCAAAAGCAATTACACAACTGTTTGTCGTGCACCATCCTCTCAATTCCCTTCCTTTTCATTAGTGTGCATGGCAGTATACAGCATGTGTGTGCACACCGGTGTTTGATGTGTGTGTGTGTGTGTTTGCATCTGTGTCTGTGTTCACAAATGAATGGGTGTGTGTGTGCTTTTTTTCCCCCCTCTGTGTGCAAATCGGTGTGTATGTTCTGGATTACATGTCAGAGGAAGGGGAGAGGAGGGGTTGCCTCTCCTCGTCTGCGTCAGAGAGGAACCCCATTAGACAGGATGAGCCTTTTAGTGCTATTGAGCCACAAGGCTTACCCATGTCTGATGCTAAATCACGGCTGAACAGTCAGCTGTTGGGTCTCAAGCCAAGTTTACAAATCTACTTTCTAGCATTTTTCTACCTGCATATGTACTGTCAGTGCCACACAGATTGAAACATACAGGAGGCCACTTACTTCCTCTCAAGTTCTCCTTTTGGCTCTGGCCTTTTTCCTTCTTTTCCAAAAGTTTGAGCTGTTTTTCAAAGTGCAAGTTGTGACTCAGACCAGCATTGGGGTCCTGGCAGACAATGAATGGATTGCTTAAACCAATTGGTGGGATTTAGAGACTGTTTCTCAGTAAATCTGCTTCCTCGCTTTTATCCTAGTTGCCCATATATTACATAAACAGTCCTTTAGGAGAAACTTTTTAGCTCTTAAAGCTCTAAGAGGAAAAAGACGATCTGTAAGAGTTGCTGCACCACACAAGCACTTTGCAACACAAAAACATAAACTAAAGTGTTATGAGATTAAACTTTAAAATCAATCAATCAATCAAACTTTATTTGTTTAGCACTTTTCATGCAAACTCAATGTAACACAAGGAGCTTTACACAGGCAACATCCCCCAAACACATATGCAGACACACACACAACCACCGTCCATGTAGCCTACATGGCAAAATCAACCATACTAAATTAAAACAGGAACTGAAGAAATGCTGCCACAAGTCTCATAAATCTGCAATGAGGAAACACCGAGGGCAGGATGAAAATTCTGAAGCCTAAGTAAATATACGATAGAACTCTAAGAAAAGGACAGTAAAACCAGAAGTGAAAGGTAGATTATGAAAAGGAAATCAAAGAAAATATAATAAGAGTAAAATATTAAGAGAACAAACATATAAACGTAAATAAAACCAGAAATAAAATTCAAAAAACATCTGAGAATAAAACAGAATATGAGGGTGTAGAAAAACACACTAAAATGTTAAAAAAAAAACAAAAAAAACAGAGATTAATAAAACTCAATTGGTTAAAAAAAATTACAATTTGCTTTTAAAGACATTTTCATTCACTGCAATGTTGTTGAAAAAAGTTGGAGCTCATAAGAGTGAACCCAAAGCAATTCTAATTTGCACACACTCACTTTCCAATTTATTAGGTACACCTAACTGGAATTATTGCAGTCTATCATAACCAGCAATGAATCCTACCTTCATAAATGTCTAGGGATTTAAAAAAAAAAATTTTTTTAAGAGCTATTGCTTCAACCTTATAATCATTTTGGATGCTGCAGTTTTTGTTGCTGTTGTACTGTGTTGTATGGTCAAACACCTCTATTATTTTGTTCAACCCAATTATTATTTTAATGAGGGGGGGCTAAATGACAGAAGCTGTCATTGTTTTGTTGTTTGAATGGGCGGGGCAGACAGGTGAATGGAAGATGAAGTGAAAAGTGACAAGACGCTTGAAGCAGAAGCTGAGGCAGCACGACAGGCTACATCCTTAACGCCTCTCTGAACTGTTTTAACAAAACCTGAAGTTATTGTAGGACTGCTGTTAAACTGCACTAGTTTTAGCTTGATGTATCTTAAAAACTGGCAGCTGAGTTCCATATGCAGCTAAAACAAAACTATTACTTCAAAACTACTTTTCTTTCATCCTAAGATTTTTCAAAACTATGTTGGTATTTACATTTACCAACCTACAAAACCACCTACCTACAGTGTACTCATGTATTTATTACATCCTGCACCTGTCTGCAGACCTACATCACTCTCTACCTTGCGTTCTAATGACAGAGGAGCTTGTATATGTCCACATGAGTGTGTATAAAGTAGAGAGAGGAAATAAAAGGACCAAGGCCTTCATGTGTCTATTGAAGAATTATTTTAAGTTCTGTTTTGAGTTCAAATGAAGGTCTATATGAGTGTCTGCTATTTAAGCTGGGGGTGAATGAACAAGCCTGTGGCCGTTCAAAATTGATTAAAGAGACTTTGTGTGATGTCGCTGTATCATAATTAAGCTAAAAATTTTAAAAAAGAAAATTCTTGGTGCCTTTTTCTTTTTTTTCTGTGTTTTTACTTGACAGTATGTGTGTCATATGTCATTAGCAAACACACACACATACACACACATCTTCGAGCATGATCCTCTGTGGGTCTATATATATATATATTCTTGTGTGTGGGTGAGCGTATCTGTGCTGTACATACATTCTTATGTATGTATTCATATTTCCCATGTGGGTGTTCCCTTTATCTCATCTGCATCACTCCTTACCCCTGGGAGCTGCACCGGCTGTTCTAGCTCCTCCAGACTTTTCCCTCAGCTCCTGAAAAAACTTCTGAGCGTGGAGTCGATACGGTAACCTTTGGAGGCGGCTTGTCCCCGCTCAGATCAACACACTCACTCTAGTGTAAATTATTACTGGGGACGCAGTGACCATTGCTGTGGCTCCTGCTGCTGTATCGTTATGGATGTGGACAAACATTGTGCTATATGTCATCTTAATGACTCAGCTAAAGTGCAAATGTGGCAAAGAGAAAGTACCTGCAAAAGATGCTAACACACATGGATGATGTCACAGATTTTGCTGTATGTCAACATAATGACAAAGCTCATTAAAGAGTTGGTGTGTATATATGTTTAATGTCATGCACACACAATGGTATCAATGTATGAGTTCGGATGTTATGTCGTATGTCATTGGTTTTGTTTGGCCGTAACTGTTTAGAATCTCATGTGGGTAAATGTGATCAAAATTAATACCAGAGAAACACACAGGTACGCAGGGATTGGAGAAGTACTCTGATCTTTTTTTTTTTTTTTTAACTTAAGTAAAAGTACAAATACTGGTTTAAAAGGACAAAAGTCCTACATCCAAAATTTCCGTCCAGTGATCCATAAAATGTTTTTTTTTAAGTTAACACAACATAAAGCAATTTAGTATAGTTAAGTATAAAGCAGGAGAAATTTAAGCAAAGTGCAAGTACCATCACAAAACTGGCCTGACAGGCATTGCTGCCTGTCACCTGTTAAAAACAACAACGTCTTTGGTCTTTGTAAACAGATGTGTTTATTGCAGTGAGTGAGAGAGGAAGTAATATGATCTGTTCACAAGCAGCTTGAGACTCTTGAAGAGATTTATTCTGATGCCAAGTGTGAACTGACATACATAGAGCGTCATTGTCTTTTCTCGTTGCTTTCTGGTGTTTTTGTTGTGTTTGCTTTGTGTTCCCTTTGGGCTCCTGTTTGTCCCCCCATCCTCACCTGCCCTGCATCAGTCTCATTAGCCCTTCCTGTTCTCGGTGTATTCAGAGGACAATCTTCTCCTTCTCTGCTTTCAAGTGATGTCATTCCTTCTACTTTTTTGTGTTTGTGAGCTTTGAGGTCGTAAAATGGGAACAACATGGACCCTAAGGTAGAAATTGTTGTTGTTGCTGCCCAAAATATGCTGAAAAAGTTTGAAGCTTAATATTGGTGATTTTTTCCCCAGATTTGTTGTTGCACCAGTACCTTCCCTAAAACCACTGAAATATAGCTTATGAAAATAGCTCTACCTGACTGGTTATGCTACTGATGGGTTTATGTAAAAAATAACATTTCTTGCTAATCTAACTTCTCTACATGGACAGCAGGTAACAGTGATACCATATTACACACTTATGTGGTGAAAAAATTGTAGGCTACTAAATATGTTAATTAATAAAAAAGTTTCTTGCTGTAGACCAAACATTGACTTTTGCCTGCCATGTTTATGCATTTATGACGTCAAGTCGGCTACTTGTGTTACAAAATTATCTCTGAGTTGGCAAGTTGTTTTTCTGATGGAGAGGTCATTCATGTGAATTTTACCAGTGGGAAACTCGTTATTCCGATTGTTCCGATTATTCCAATGTCACATGAATGCAGCATTAGATCGTCTCATTTCCCTCACCTGAACTTCTCCACCTGTCCCCAATCCCCTCGTCAGTTTAGTTTGTATTTAAGTCCATTTTTCACTCAGTTCTAGAATTAAGATGCATTTCACTGAACAGCTATCATTAATGCTATTAGTTCAACTTTTGCTCCTACAAACAAAAATGACTGCTGAGAAAAATATCTATTCAGCTCATGACTAACTCTCTTTCAGATTGTTTCATCTAAATATTTATTGCAGATTTGAAATGACAAAAACATCCAGTTTTTCACAAATACACAATAACAATAATACAAAACTCTTTGGCAGGGTCAAACCTCCTGCTAGAGAACCATTGATCTTAAAACCTTCTCCAGGTTCTGCTTTGACTCCTGAACGTAACAAGATCGAAGTCATCATTGCTCTCACCATGTGAGCTTGATATTGGATTTTCACTGGAAATTTGTTGTTTCACTTTAAATAACTTGGAAGGCAAATGATTAAAACCACACTAATGAGAGTATTTTTGAATTCTTTGGAAAGCCAAAAACAATTTACATCCACTGGTTTCAATACTTGAAGTTACACCCACAGATGAATGGAAACAGTCTTTGAGGCTTGATGAAGGAAAAGCAGGAAATCATTAGGCCGCCAACAGAGATGCTTGACTGATTTTAATACTGGTAAAGATACTTTTTGCCATCACACTGTGATTATTCTACATAACACTTGATAGTTTGTGAGCCATCTTTAAAACATATATGACAAATAACCTATTTTTATATTGACCAAGTTATCTGTGTCATTCTGAGCAGTAATACTAATTGGCATAGCCATAATAATTCTGATCAAACAGTACTGTAAAAAGAAACAGCACTTGTGGCTACAGTTTCATTCATTACTGGGAACACTCAAATTTTAAAATCACGATTTCAGTAATAGAGGCAACAGACAGTACTGTGAAGTGGTCTTCCTGTTGCTCCCAGCAAAATCCTAGTAAATGTTAGAGGAAACTAGAAAGAAGTAATGTGATGATGTGGGAATATGACTGATTCAAAATAATAAAATCTATTAATCTGAAAATATTGTGGATGAAGGCTGCCCACTGCTGTTTAAAAGTGCAGTTGTTTTCAGTAATCACAGTTACCTCAACAACAAAATCTTAGTTTAGGGTAG
>JAPXVT010000025.1:32333631-32344026 GCA_029823135.1 Acanthurus reversus
CCTCAGTCACATCACAGTATCACTGTGATCACAGTGACCGCTTCAAACATCCCTCTCATGAGTCTCAACATGACAGGAAGTAGCAAGGCTTCACAGGACAAATAACATGGCATGTCATAGACTCCCAGTGCCAGATAGAATCATCATGAGGTCTGAAGCTGACTGAAAGAAAAAAAAAATCCAGCAAGACCAACTCCGTCAGACAGACTGTATCATGCTGTATTATTATATTAATACGTCCAAGGTTAGTACTTATTCATTAGTCATGTCATTAGTCAGGGGAATTTCAAGAGACCTTTTGATATTTTTTTTTAAAAAAAGAAGAAGCAAAACGGGAGTGTTTCCAACATGGTTTGGAGTGAGTTAACTTGGCTGCAAAGCATAATTTGGTCAGTAGATGGCAGTATAGACAACGTTACACATAAGAGCAACAAACAGCAGAAGAAGAAGAAGCTGCAGCCCGGAAACAAAACATGGTGGCATTCCGTTGCCATCTAAAATTGTTGCTATGTTCTTTGGAAGATAACTCGGAATACTTTGGTCTCCTCGTCACTCCACACAAACCTGTTGTTGAAGCAGAAACAGCAAATGTTAACTGTATCTGTGTCTCAGCTCAGGGCTGCGTCCTTCTAATACCGCAGCCGACGAAGGCTCCTCCCTCACACTTCTTCATCGGCTGCAACGGCCGATCTGAAACTTCTGTTAAATGAGACGGTGTGGCCTACGGAGCATTTCCTATTTTTGTCACAGACTGCTCCTCGCATCACAATGCACCGGTACTGCCGCTTGGCAACCATAACACCACAGTTAACAGATGTGCATGTAAAGAAATAGCCAGAAGGTTTTTACTTTTTTATTTTAATACTTACATTTAAAGGCATATCCCCTAACTGCTGCTACTTCTTCTGTTATGTGAGCTTAAAAAAAAAGAAAAGATCGGCAGCAGCGGGCAATGAATCTTGGGATATGTTAGACTGCGAAGGATCCACCAAATTTTGTTGTTTCTAATTACCATTCCTAATGCGATATTTCGTTTATGGAAACATGGTTTATTTCTAGGAAGCACATGCCCACATCAGTTCTTCCTCGCTGAGCATCTTTGATCTGATGTTTAAATTTTCAAAATTGAGTTTGGATTTAAGCTGTGATTTTGCCGGTTTTCTCTTTCACTTCAGTACAGACATAATTTGAGCAGTGAGTGTAGAGAAACTGCAACTTAAAATACCTCAGCACTGACTTCAACATTCAAGTGGTTTGCACTGGCTTGTGACCTCTGACCTCCCTGTGAGGAGTGGGAAACAGAAATGTTGCTCCCTTCCAGAGAGAAATAAATGATACTGAACTGAAACAAGATCTGTTTATGAGTGATGATGACACAAAGGGGACTGACGACACTTTGAAGTGCCTGAACTCTGACTGTTAATCCTGCCATGTTGTGACTCATCATGATGATATCAAAGCTATGTGGGCTTCTCGTTTCTCAGCGGCGCTCTGGGAATAAAATCATAATTGTTTTCTTCTCTCACTTTGCCCAAACAGGACGATGACAGCAGCAGCAAAGCCTCAAAGTCAGTTGGTACACAAAGACGCTTCAAACCTCTCCTCTTTGCCCTGAGCTTGGGTTGTGAGTACAGTGAGTGAGTTTCTTTCAGCATCTCAACTGCCACTGCCGCCACCGCCGCCAAGAAAAAAAAAAAAAAGGCAAGTCGATTGACTTGTCGACTCATGCCTCTGACATGTCGACTCACAAAATAATGAGTCATTCACATCCTTAATATCAGTATCGGTATCAGTTTTTTCTTACATCCCTACGAGAAACACTCTCACATTGCTTGATCTTGAGCAGTGTCGTTGGTAAATATTTAACTGTATTTTAGCAAAGCTGTAATCTTTGAAAAATTGGCCACATGTACTACAAACATTACAAAAAATGTATCGCTTGCATAAACGACTCAGACATACTTTAACAAAATGCAATGGCAGTTATTTTAAAATTCGTAACCTTTTCTCATCTTGTCATAGTTCACATTTTACTCTGTATTTGCTTGTTGATATCAGAATAAGTCCAGAGGGTAACCAGGACATTTCTGGAGTAACGTGTTGGTATTGGAAGCTACCGTCTGATTGTTGGCCGTGGCTGCATGCCTGAGGCCTTACTGTCATAAAACTCACTCTAATCAATTAAAGCATGCAGCTGCAGTGTGTTGAGCTGATCGTGTTTCCCACTCAGAGCACCTGCTATCAGCCGTGATCACAACTTCTCTGGGCTGAAAACCCCACTGACTCACACCGGCCTCACAGTTGGCCCGTCCACTGACAGGGCATCCACACACACACACACACACACACACACACACACACATATCAGCTTACACAGCGGTGTGCGTGCCAACAGCTAACACGCTCCTCCACGCACAGCCTTGCAAATTTTGTCATTTTATTTTCGTGCCCGACACAATTTCACACGTCTTTTCCGGGCGTGGTTGGGATAATCCCTCGCGGGGTGAGCGCCTGCAGGCTGGAGGGGTCACGGCGTGCCGGACCAAGATCGTCATGCCCCCCAAAAATACATGTGAGCCAAGGTGAGGAACACTCGGAATTCTGGGTGTTTTCACGGTTCTGCGGCAAAACTTCAGCCAACACTTCCAGGAGCTTTTCTTAGAGACGATTCAGTGACTCTGAACAGTCGGGGAAAACAGACCTCAGTCTTCAGTAAAGGAGACCTAAACGTGAGAAATACAAATATGCTACAATTAATATTAATTGTTTATTATTTGAGCTGAAAGAAAACTTCTCTTACAAAGGTATTGAACTGATTACCTGACAGTTTAACCTTTAAAATTATTATGATTTATTGGTAACCACTACATTTTTTCTTTACAAAAACTGACAGTTATTCTCAGACTGCAGCTTGTCAGATGTTAGGGTTTGCTGGTTCTTTCTACTTTTTTTGTATTAGACAGATAACTGTTGGGTTTTGGACTCTTGTTGGGACAAAGCAACACATCTGAAGATCTTTTCTTAGACTCTGGGAATTTGTGATTGTCATATTTGACCACTGTCAGACATTTAATCAGAGAAACAGGAAAGTACTACTTTTTAAATTTAGATGATAAAAACTTAAAGACTTAAGAGGATATCCCGAAACACCTTCTTGTGAAAATACACAGCACGTCTCTCTCTATGTGTACATAGTAAGTCTGCATGTTTGGTATCTGCGTGTTCTGTATATGTGAGCACATCCATCAGTCTTGGCACATGAATCACAGTAAAAGTCTCTCCGTTGTGGGACTCTGGAGAACAATCTGGCCAATAGTTTGTCTTTCCTGCTACTCATCACTGTGAAACACCCTCGAGCTTAGAGAGTGGAGTCAGCGCTTGTTAAAAACAAGGATTACCTCACCAGTTCTGTACGGTAAAAAGCCCGAGCGCATTCTTTCCAGTTAACTGTTGGGATGGTAATGAGCTTGACGATGACGACGACTCAAAGCCAGAACACAGAGACGATCCTTTCTGAGCTGGAGGTTAATGATGCTGCTGCTCGTGCCTCCAGAGATTTGTTGAATCTGTGACCAAGACTTTTAGAAGAACAAGTGTTCATCTTGGCACTGATTTCATTCAGCTTTGATCTTGTGATGAAAACCTTCTTTAATTTCACTGAAAATGTTAGACGCTATATTTTTTAAAAACAAAAACAGAAGTTATTTTTGTCTAGTTTTCATTAAAATTTCAGACTGAATTATATTTGCATTTTTAATTTTTATGTACGTCTTCTAGAGCTGCAATGATTAATCAAATAATCAATTCAAATGACAGAAAATTTAAGAAGTAAAAAGAATTGCTGGTTCAGCCTTTGGAAATGTAAGGATTTGCTGCTTTTCTGTGTCTTTTATGATCATATATGAGGAGTCTTTGTGTTTTGGGCTGTTGTTTGGACAAAGGAAGCAAACTGAAGTCGTCACATTGGGCTCTGGGAAAACTGAGATGAGCATTTTTATTTTTATTTTTTTAACACTTTTTTGACATTTCATGGAGTAAATAATTAATTGATTGACTGTGGAAAAAATCGGCAGATTGATCAATAATGATAATTTTTAGTAGCAGCCCTTATGTCTTCTCACCATTTTGAGACTGTAACTGTCACCAGTCTTTGTTTTGTGCAGTTACCATGGTTGCAGGAGTTGTTTGAGTCTTTAGCAAGGTTTGTGAAAATTAAAATATTGATCCGAATCCCTAGTTTTAGTTTTTCTGTCTGGTTCAGTCTTCACATTTCCATAAGCAACAACAGTTTCTATGAAAAAAGCACTGATACTGAACACTACCTGCTCAGCACCGAACAGTGAGGGGACACGTGATCCCCGCAGGAGCCGAGCAGAACAGAACCCCAAAACAGAGCAAGACAGTGAAAAGAGAGAATGTTAAATTCATAAGACGGACACAATTGAAATTCAAATTGATCCTTACTCAATACTCAATATTAATTAATCAACTTGATTGCAGAATTGGAAGGGGGCAAACAATTTTCAGCTTCAGAAGGGTGATTGTCAGATGCTGAGTGTTACAAATTTTCACTGATGTATCTGTGCGTCTCCAACGGAATTTACATTCGTTTTTTCTGCTCTTTACCATAAAGATTAATTACAATAATAATTATCATTAAAATGAAGGCCTCACTGTACTGCCACAGTGTCTGTGGCTTCCCAGTGGTGTCAGCATGGGGGTGATGGGGGTGCAGAGGTCGAAGGTCAAGGGTGATGGGGAGGCTGTAAACACCAGTGGTGGGCTGCTGTGGGCAGGTAAAGCCTCAGCTTTATTTATGAAGCTGCAGCCGTGGCCTGGGTCACGGTTGCCAGGGGCGACAGGGGGTGAGGTGTGTGTGTGTGTGTGTGTGTGTGTGTGTGTGTGTGTGTGTATGTGTGTGGGAGGGGGGGGGGGGTCGTTACAGTGCCCACGGGAATAGGAAGTTGGTCACAGGGTTAGGGGTCGAGGGGGTGTTTGTGGGTATGGAGAGGGTCGGATCGACAGGTGGGACGCTGTTGCAGACCAGCCACACCTGCCCCGCCTGTCAATCAACATCCAGCCACGAGTGTGTGGTTACAGTGAGAGTGTGTGTGTGCTTTTTTGTGAATGAGATGAGAGAGACACAGATAAAGAGAGACAGACAGACAGACAGACAGACAGAACTGATAAAGACTGTCTCAGTGAGAGAGTGTGTGTGTGTGTGTGTGTGGATGTGTGTGTGTGTTGGCATGTACAAGATTTCTTATCCTACGACTATTGTTGAGTTTGACTGTCTGAAGGTTTTTGCTCAGTTTTCACTCTGCAGTTACAGATTTAAAGAGTCCAATGAATTGATTTTTTCAGCATAAGTACTCGGAGCAGCCATCAGGTGGCATGTGAGTAATACTTGTACTGTTCATGCTCAGACGCAGTTTTAAAGCTTTACACAGTTTGAATCTGTTCCAGTGGAAAGAAAAGAGTTGTTGTTGTTGATATTCTGAGTTCTAGTAAAGTCAAGGATATAAATAAATATTAATAATGTAACACATTAAACAAAATGGGTTTAGTCACTCCTAATGTTTTTAATATTTTTTGTATTTCTGTATTGATTCCTGGCACCACATGCTTTTGGTTTTAGGTTACTTTCAACATTGTCAAAAACTTCAAAACAATGATTATGAGGCAGGAGCATCTTTTAGGATTTTAATGCTATTTACAAAAGGAATCTGCATCATGTCTGCACTGCTTCATTTGACTGAGTTAAGGCGGGAAGTTGCAGAAATCAACTTCAAAGAGTAAAAAAAACAACATCATCAAATTATCTCCTCCTGTTTCTTCCTTCCTGCTGCTGTCCAGCAGGAAGTTGTTTACTGATCAGATCAATCAGAATAATCACAACGTTAATAACAGTAATATTTGATGTTGAGCTCAGAACAGATGTCAGTTCAGTCCAAACTGAATGGATGGCAGATGCATCCACAGAACCTGAAAAGGTTTCTGAGTTAAAAAGAAAAAAAAAAAGTGAGTCCAATCCTAAAAAAGTTTGCGCTTTTTAAATTATCAGATGAAACTTACAAACAAGCTGCATCAATCATTCCTGAAGTGTTTGGGCTTCACAGAGGAGGAGAGGAAGGGACGAGGACATTATGAAAAGAGACAGAGAGGAGAAAATGTAGAAGTCATAAAAATATTACTCTGGATTAACGTCAGCTATCAGAGTAAAATTATCAGTTAGTTGCTGGATCCGTTTCCCAGCATGCCCTGCAGTTGGTCAGCCAGACGTTCGGCTCCGTCAGTCTCTTATGTAGGCCTGTGTGAGTGTGTGAGCGTGTGTGTGTGTGTGTGTGTGTGTAGACGTACATTTGCTGTGTCAGTGGCAGGTGCAGATTAGACGGGTCGTTGGCCTGACAGTTGCAGTCGACCCAAAACAACACATGCAACACACACACACACACAAACAAACACACACACACACACACACACACAAAGCTCCTTCAGTGAGTCAGCACAGCGTTTGTCAAGTCAAAACTAAAGCACTTTTCCTTCAGTACAGCAAAGCTTCATTAAATTTGATCATTGTCATATGCCTGCCTTTTTAAATGAGGTTGTTTGATTATTTAATATAATTTTAAAAATAAAAGTTGTAAAAATGATACCAAAACATAACAGGACAGAAAAATGTGAACATATGAAAAGTCTTTGACAGAGAGAGAACATGAGAAACTAAAGGAAGTGGATCGCTGAATATATGGCAGCAGATCATCGTCAATATGATGACACATTTTTACATCAGCATTTTTAACTTTTAACAAAAAGTTAAAAACAATGTACAGAACAGACTTATGTTTTTGTAAATCATCATCTCTGGGGAAATAAATATTTCAGCAAATTTAATCTCAACCTGGTATTTAGTTTTTGAGCCTCTTTGTCATTTGTGAACGTTTTGGTCAAAGAGATATTTTGAAGAATGAGGAACTGTGTTCAGATGATGTGCAGACGTTAGTGAATTATTAGAAATATGTTTTGGTTCAGTCTTGCAGACAACAAAGCATGCCACAATTTTCATTATAGAATTGAAAATAAGACTGCACCAGAGTGACGAGTTCTCCTTTACCTCTTAAACAAGAAATGTTTAAAATGTAGTTTTTTCAACACTAGATCAATGTCACATATAAACAGCAAGTCTGAAGCCACAGGGACAGTTTATCTTGTTTGTCTTAAGTTTGATTGAACAATTATTTTCTCTCTCAATTTACACTATGTGTATTTTTAAAAACTCTGAGAAGCCCATTAGAAAGTTGAAACAAAGCTCAGCTGAACAGAGTTGCAAAAATGGACTCACTGGTGGGTCCTGCACTTTGTGTGTGTGTGTGTGCGTGTGTGTGTGTGTGTGTAGTAAAGTGTTGACAGAAAAGCTCATTTGTGGTGTGTAGGTTCATGGTCCGCTTGCACACATTTTGTATGAAATTTGCTTCCATTATTCAACTTGGAAACCACAGAGGTCATTTTTTCGTTTGTATGAAACGCATCCAAACGTGACTTGCAGTTATTTCGCAATCAGTGTAAAACCTATGTGTGCTTTACAAACATGGCTTTTTAAACATTTAACCCATACTGTGATTGTTTTTAGTCAGACTTGTTCAGGCCTTCACCCTCTGCTAAGGACAAACATGAAGGACGAACACAATGTTCTTTAGAGGGGAAAAAAACCCTCTTGTCTCTAGGGGGCGCTAATCCTGCTGTACTGCCAGTGTGTGTTAGTGTGTGTATGTGTGTGTTTTGAAGGCCATGAGGGACCCCATGGGACTCTCCAGTTGCAGGCCTGCAGACTGGCTGGCACCCTCAAAGTAGCTTCTTCATCCTAGAGACAGCTGTTGTCTCCGTGACGACACGTTTGGCCAATGAGGGAGTGGGTGGGGGATTGTGGGGGGATATTGGCCTGTGCTGCTTGTGTGTGTGTGCATGTGTGTGTGTGTGTGTGTGTAAAGCCGGTCATAACATGTTGCAGGGATCAAGTGAAATCAGTTTTAGTTTTACATAAATTCAGACAGAAAACAATGTAACCTGGGAATTTCAGATCCAGATGATCACATGAATTGTATGAAGCACAGCTTGTGTTTGGTTGTGTGTGTGCTGAGGTGTGCGTGTGGATCAGTGGTGCAGTCCAGTTGGCTTTGTGCAGTAAACGCCATTCCTTCAGTCCCACTGAGGCAGAAGAAACGACTCCATATAGATTCAACAACAAGGAAACATAATTCTGGGTCTGATCCTGCAGTTAGCAGCTGGACGTGTAAAGAGCCTGCTGGGACAAGAGCAGGCTTCACAAAACAGAGTTAGCTTACATTCAGCACGCAGGCCTGACCAGGCCTGAACTGTGCTCTACGTCCAAACATGTACATACAAACAAAGCCGGGTCTGTGCAGCCTAATATCCATAAAAATAACATTCTTATTGGGCAGTTCTGCAGCGCAACACTCATGTCCAACAGTAATGTCCCGTGTCAACGCTGTGTGTTTGACCAGAAAGTATTTTTCTACAAATGACCATTGCAAAGGAAACTGCTGCATAACAAAGAGGAAAACATTAAGGAATGAGCACATTTATACCAATGTTACTACAGTGGGCCTCTCACATAAGCTGGAACTCAAACACACACCAATGGTAGCAGCTCAACCATGCAAAGCACTCATCTGCCACTCAAGAGCGATTGAGGGTGACTTTAAAGATAAAAGGCTCCTCTGCAATAAAATCTACAGCAGCAATGCAAATATTCCAAATGCAAAACAATATCTCCAATCCAAAAAATACCCAGGAAAAGAATGCTCTTGTATAAAATTGGTCAGTGTTTAAATTCAGTAGCTCAATGACAAAAATGTATTAAAGCTGAAGTAGGCAATTTATCTTTGGTGTCACTGTGCCAATATCCCATAATAACCTTTCAGAATTTTGTAATTCAGCAGGTCTGGAAGAACATAAGACTTCTGCTCTTCTCCTTGGCTCTGGATTCAGACCATCTTGGGGACTTTACAACCAATCACAGGTCAAGTCAGAGAGCATGTGTTCCTATTGGCTGCTCTACACTGTGCTTCTTAGTGACAGGTGACGTCTCTTCGAGCTGATTGGCTGTTGAAACAAGTGACATGCCTTACATTATAAAACTGGCCTCTGGGGACTTGACAAGCTGAGTTGCAGGCGACACTGTCAGCCGGCTTGAGTTGAGCTGAGACGGACCAGTTTACACCGCTACAACTTTCCCGGCTACCATTTTGTCTCACTGTGAATCTCTGGTGTGAACTGACTTTGAAAAAGGGAGCGACAACAAACAAAACTAAACTCGTGCTGGAGCAAAAATGGGGAGGGGAAGGTGCAGTGGAGTTGCTTCCTCGGGAGTCTCATGCTATAGCTAGCTAGATTTCCTGATGTTACCTCCACCAGCTCTCAGTGATCAGATTTCAGTGCGTCCTTAAAGTGTTTTGGGTTGTTCTCTGGCCTTTTTGCAGCTCTGTCCGCATGTGATCATGCAGGTTAAATTTTATTTCAGAACAAGTTTCATGCAGCACAGATTGACCTCGGGCTTACATGTGACATTGACTAGTCAGTATCAGATTGAGCCTGAGGTAGCAAAGTCTTGTCTCATGTTGTCGTTGGTATCACATGGTTACGCTTTGTTCTCTCAGTTATATTCCGTGGACAAACAGGCTTTTAGTCAGTGATTTATTATTATTTTCTAATGGAGAATTTTTTTTATCGTAAATATTATATCTACAGATTGAGCTGATGCAATTTATATCTAGAGTTTGGCTTTTCAGCCGTTGAAGAGAGCTGGTCTCTCCATGTGTCTAACTACAGACAGACACAACATGCAGCCCAGTAATGATTTCTTTTGTTTGGGGACTCAACTCGACTGTGGCTGCTGGGTTATTCAGGGACATGTTCTGTTCTGGCTCCTGAGAAAACTCAAATCCTAGTGTGGCCTTTTGTGATCGAATATTGACATTTCCTCAGGCACATGCTGATGTTTGAATTATACTCTGGCGGCTTTTGTTGCATAATGAAACCGATGTCTCTTTCCCATTTTAGCCTCATTGATCGACTTCAGTGCAGTTGAAAGGCCAAAAGTGTATTATGAATTATATCAACAAAATCCTTGCTTGTTTAATTCAGCAGAATCTTTTCACGGTTCCCCTCTCCTCCTCTACATGCATGTATCACTCTCATGAGGCAGTCAGTGTCATGCTGTTTAGAGTATGGCAAATCTTATCAGAAAATAGTGAAAGGTGTAGCACATCACAGATCCAAGAGAGTGATGTAATGTCTTTAAATTAGAATTCATGTCATTTTACAGTTTGTAATACAATCATTCAATTTACAGTGATCGAAAACACACACAAGTTG
>JAPXVT010000026.1:72069-82327 GCA_029823135.1 Acanthurus reversus
GACATGGATGCAAATGAAAAAGTAACTAAAGTTAGCAAGCTGACGGTAGCACCCATTCTGAAACTGACCCTGTGCGAATATCCCTGATAAACATGACGGTAGTGTATTAAACTATGTTTTTTATTTAACCAAGCAAGAGCACAGCTGATACAACCAGTTGGAATTCCTGTATCCCTGATGACTGTAACTTTAATGAGGGATGTCAGTACCCGAGTCCTGTGTTGATGTAAGATGAGCTTGCGCGAAAATGTCCGCCATCTTAGACAGCAAGCTACGGCTACACCACTTGGACAAACCACATGTCACGATCTGAGTTTGACAGTATTAATCACATTTAATGTTTGACACTAAATCAGAATTGCAACGTGGCTAGGGCGAGCCAGCTCTGGCACGGCCTGTTTTATATTTTCAGTTTGTGATGACTAGTTAGCTAGCATCGAGCAAAGACACTAGCATATCGTTAGTCTCTACTTCAGCTAATGTAACTGACAAAAAAATTACTCATCACCAGTTTATGTCCAGTTTACAACAAATCATGCCTTTAATGGTAACTCAACTTGTAATCCTAACATAAATACAATGTTGGGAATAGTATTTAATCAGTAACATTAGCATTTAAAAAGTAGTCTAAGTGGTGTAACCATAGATAGCTGTCCAAGATGGAGGATCTTTCCGCTCTCGTGAGAACTCACATCAACGCCGGACTCACGTCGTGCACTGACAAGGAATATTCGCACCTTGCCAGTTTGTTTAAGTGAATGGATGCTAACATTAGCTTGCTATCCTTAGCATCAACCCATAAAAGCCAAAACTTTTCTACAGTCATTTAACGAACTTTATCAACTGCAGTCATGTTCTCTTGTCCTCCTGAAAGCAGCAGAGTGAAGTTTGATCTTTTTTTTTCTCACTCAGATCTGTTTAAATAACACGGAACACAACACTGCAGCGTATTGAAAAGACGGGGCTTGGACCCGGATATAGTTTTTTGAAAGGGTGTCATGACTTAAAGACTGGATAAAGGTGGGCTTACACTTCAAGATAATATGATGAGTTGAAAGGTCAATTCGAAATGTTCTCTAATGAAACATATCAGTGCTGCTGTTGAAGTTGACATTTCTTGGTAAAATAAGGAGCCCAGCAGACACAGAAAACACAGTGTTTTTGTAAGGGCGTCTTGGTGAAGTCACATGATCCAAATATAACTCTGAGGCGTCCCGTCACATTCCCGAGGAGCCCGACAGGATAAAGTTAGCTGCTGAGGAAACTTTAGAGGCCCCGGAGCCCTGAAGTTCCAGCAGGCCGGAGGCAGAGCTCAGAGCACCATACAAGGAGTGTGAGGGCATCTGTGTGTGTGTGTGTGAGACAGAGCTTGTCTGAAACCAGCAGTGAATTAAATCATTTGATTAACAACAGGAGCTCTTTAGGAGTTTGGATCATTGATACACCTTCAAACTAAGATGCGTTATTCTCCTCTTCAGACTCTTTGTCAGTATAACTCCTGATTATTTATGTCACACTGTGTCCTTTTCTTTAGCACCACCATCAGGACAAAATATCCGGTTATACACAAACACAAAAAGATCAACATCAAGACACTCTGGCAACTCCTGACACATCTCTTTTCACAAAAGACATGAAAAGAAAAACATCTAATGAAGCGTCATTAAAATTTTTAAAGTGAGAAAGCTGTTTTTCAGTTTTGTTTTGTTTTTTTTGTTTAAATACGAACTGTTACACCTGCAGGTCTGTACAGTGATTTTGGTCAGTAATATCATTCAGGTGTCTTCAGGTATTAATGGATTAGTGCGGCTCAGAACCATCATTCCTCCATTATTAAAGCCCTGTGTGTCTCTCTGAGACATAAACATTAAAACTGTTCTGATGGTATTTCATTAATCTTTAAAAACCCTTCTAACCATCAGGATGAAAAAATATTTATTACATTTACTGTATTATGTGTTTAACTGTTTTCTTACACTGTGACTCAGGTTCTAAAGAGTTTATAGAACATTAAACACAGCTGGAACTTCTTCGACCCTGCAGTCACTTTAATGTTAAAGAGATTTACTAGTATAAACTCTGCCAAGAACAGACTGAACAGCATGTTTCAGCCCTTTTTTTCTTTTCTTTTCCTTCTTTCTTTCTTTTTTAAATAAAATTGACATTTATAAAATCAGAATTATCTTCATTTCGTTGTAATTTTCACTGTCTGATCCAGCACAGCCTGAAAGGTCCTCATGCAGAGATCAGCCTTAATTATATCATCACACGAACTGTTTCTCTCTACAGGCCTCACTAACAGGTAGAAATGAAACGAAAAAAGTTCCAGTGTAAAATAACTTATTTTCTTTGTGATTAGGAAATGGTCAGCAGGCTGCCTTGTGCCTCGTCTTGTGCGAAATTTGGCTTCAAGTTGAGTTTCAGTGTTGCATCAGTGTACTGATTGTGAACACATCAACAAAATCTGATGATAAATAACCTCAAACCATTAATCAAACTGCAGCATGACTTAAAATGTGACCCTTAAACATTGTTTCACATCAAAAATTCAAAATACACTTTTTAACTTAATTTATACTTGATGCACTTAAAAAAATATGTAGAAATATTGCTGCTGTATAACTGTGTTTGCTGATTTGAGTAATAACTTTTAAAAAATATTTATCACAGCACTGAGTGATGTAGCTCATAATCAGCACGTACATTACAGATAACAAGCAGAGGTGGCAAAAGTACACACGCTCTTTTCTAGACATCAGAGGTGTGAACTCGAGTCCCAGATTTGATGACCTTTGACTCGACTTGACAATATCGATAAAAGACTTACAACTTAACTTGGACTTGAACACCAGTGACTCGTGACTTCACTTGGACTTGAGCTTTCTGACTTGAAAATACTTGAGATGTAAATTTATGTAAAAAGTGGCAGGAATCAATTTATTTCCTTTCATTTCCTGAGTCAACTAACGTGAACACTTCTCATTCCCAGTCACCCGACATCATCCAGTCAAGTTAAAGAATGAGCCATGAAGAAGTGGGTTAGGCTGTCTTCTTGTCTTAATGCGGTTTTAAGAAGTAAATAAAAATTTTGGAAAGCAGTCATGATTTATGTAAACTGAATAGATCAGAAGAGTAATGACTTGTATAGGACTCGATATTTAAAGTTTAGGACTTTGGACTTGACTCGAGACTTGAGAGCAAAGACTTGAGACTTACTTGAGACTTGCAAAACACTGACTTTGTCCCACCTCTGTGCTCAGAGTATACAAGTCAAAAGTTTCCCTCTGAAGGACGTTTCTGTGCAAAGCTAACTGAAGCTCACGTCATATTAATATAATGCAAAGCCTGTTAAACTTGTAGGTAGAATCAGTCGGATTTGTCCGAGCTGTTCCTGAACGCACCAGAAAATGAGCTGACTGTTGAGTCTCATTCCCAAAATGTCAAACAGAGACATTTTGTGTTGGTGAAGCGTCCTGAGCTCAGTAGAAAAGACAAAAGCATTCAAACTAAAGTAACGAGCCTGTTTGGGAAATGGAACGAGGAGAAAGTTCAGATGTTTGTGTTCAAATGTTAAAAAAAAAACAACAAAACCTCAAGATACATAGAAAATATAGTTTAGTACGCTAAGTATTTGTACTTCATTACGTTTCACCTCTGATATAAATAAATAAAAAGGGACTGAACCATTTACACTAATTTTTGAAAGCAAGAAAAATGGCGACACAAAAAAACATCCACAATCATTTTCTTCCACATTTGACTTTATTGTTTCTGTTCATTGTAGTTCAGTGTGTGTGTGTGTGTGTGTGAATGTTTCCCTGAATGTGTGGAGTTTAAGACTTGGCGTCGTGTGTAAACCTGCAGAAACTCTCCACTCTCCTCCCTCCCCCCATACAGACAAAGTGCCAAAAACAGAGAATGAAACCCCTCCAAAATAAAACCCTATACTTCCTGCAGACATGCTAACCTGCTGTTCCACCCCATGTGACCGTGTGGTTCAACCAACACATATAAGACACGTGGAGTTCATATAAACAGAGAGACAAACAGCAGTGATGTGTTTAGGAAGTCTCAAACATCTTCTTCCTGTCGGCCTTGTCCTCAATGTTCTTACGCCAGTCGCCCACTGCTTCTGTCGGCTGCACAGGACAAAAAAAACGTAATCAGTTACTTTATAACTTTGTGTGACCGAAAACATCACATTTAGAGATGTTTAGCTTTGGACTGCCATAATTCTTTGAGTCATTATTCACATTTTCTATAATATTTTTAATCCAAGAAAGATTATTATGGATCACACTGCTTTTCCTGGCAAGACCTTCAGGGCACATTAAGCACAGTACAAAGTGTCAGTTCCATCTGTTGTCTTGATTTTCTGAAATTTGGGCCTCAGTTTACAAATTGTTGTGAGTCTACCTCTCTTTGCCTTTTTATATCTCTACTTAAAATTAATTTTCACAAGGTACTGAATGCTAAGTGGCAGGACAGGCTCTTTCTGTCACTAACTGAAATGGATCGAACCTTCAGCTAAATGACAAAAAACAAGTGAACTCACCTCCTCTTTCACCTCCTTCTTGACCTGCTTCAGGTTGGATCTCAGGTCCATGTTGACCGTGTGCTTGGAGCCCAGCAGAGCTTTCAGCATGGTGTCAGCAGACATACGCACTTTCTTCAGAGCGGGTTTCTTCACACCTCTCAGATCCACCACTTTGATATTCAGGTCTTCAATCTAACAGAATGAGAAAGTTTTTCATTTTAGTTTGAAACATAAGAAGGTTTTTATCAATGTGATTCTTTCAGAGGGATTTTACCTCTTTGTTGGTCTTCTGCACTTTGGCCTCGATGTCGTACCTCTCCTCATCAATCTTGTCAATGAGGGCGTGGAGCTTCTTGCAGACATCCTATGGACAGACAAACACACACACATCTCATGTAGCCTAATATGAACTGTAACTGAACTGTATCCAAAATATGAAGACATGAGATCCACATACAGGAAAAAACAAAGCTAGCAGTGCTAATCATGCATAATGACAGAATGCAACAGGATACACATTCATCTGGCTGAGTAATGTTAGCTCAGTCAGTTCTCCACTTAAGACTTCTTGTTGGTCATTAGCCCCAGTCGCTGAAGTGCAGGCTAGCTCGGTAGCATCCGTGAACTATTCAGTTTGTCAGGCTTTTGGGTACACTGTCTAAGATGTTTTATTTTTGTTAACGTACAAAATCTCCCATTCCCCGAGTATTTGTAGAATATAAGCTAGCTAGCAAAAACAAGCAAGCAGGGGCTGTGATGGAAACTCAGCTGCCACTAAAGACTCTGCTGTGAAAAACAATTTTTCTCTTTGTATCAGTCAAATTTTATTTCTTAAAATATCACATACCAAAGACAGATGCTAGTGCCATTGTTTGTGAAAAAGTCATTGGCCTAACCTAGACTTACACCATAACTGTTAGAGCTAAATGACAATTTGTTTTGTAAACAAATTTTAGACTTTTTCGATTTTATGTAAAATATTTTCTACAAAAAGAATGAATCAAAAAGTTATGTTAGAGTTGTCGGAGTGTGTATTTACTTTGATCAAGCTAGTCTAACAGCTGCCCACTGTTTCCAGTCTTTAGGATATGCTAGGCTAAATATGTTCAGTAATTTTCTCTGTATTTAAACAAAGATTAAAAAACTTACATGCATCTTCTCCTCTGAGGCTGGGGAAGGCAGTAACAAATGATTTTGCATAAATATTCAGTATTTCAAAATCTATGTGGTTTTCTCCCCATGTCATTGACTTGTGATTGTGACTGTTCTTTCAAAATGGCCACTCTGTAATCCGGCCCTCGCTCTTTACTTTTCCCAGGTTCTTTTCCCTCCTCTCACCATCAGAGCAGCCTGGTCTCCGCTCAGGTCTGGGGCAGGACAGTGTTCGGCTATGTAAGCCGCCTTGGCTGCCTCGGTTTCAATTTTCTCCTTCTCGATCCAGTTCTGTGCGATCTGGAGAATCAGGCTCTGCAGGACACACGGCACATAAACGTCACTTTGCAAACTCCCTTTTTAAAACAGCACACACAGACACAATTTTAGGAACTCAGAAGTCAGAATTCACAGAAGAATAATGGGACTGGGCTGACATTTACAACTCCACATTAATATTTTTATAACTAATATTAACAAGAAAGACCTTGGAAATCTTTGGATTTTTATCCAGGACAGATAGAAATGTGTCTCTACACTCATAACAAAAAGAACTGATTTTTCTTTTTTTCCTTTTTTTTTGTTCTGTGGTCAGTTTACCTTCAAGTGATGCCTGCGGCTTGAAGTCAGCTTTTTCCTGTTTGGGAGGAAGTTGGATCAGATCAAAATAAAATCAAGAAACCAAAAAGTTCATTAATACCTTAACATCTGCAACTAAACAATATATTCACCTTTAAAATCCTGCATTTCTTACAAGAACAAAATCTGTTTTGATGAAACGTTTGACATTTTTAAGGCAGTTTTTAAGGTACCATTATGAATTTTGAGTCATTATTTTGAAAAAACTGATTTCTGCTCATCCCAGCATTTTTTTTTAAATTATAACATAAAAACAAAACAACTCAAATCAATTTAGTCACTGATATGCTCTCTTTAGACTTACTCAGACATCTTGGCGGTTTGTGCGTTTCACAACCTGCATGAAGACACATTGGAACACAGTGAGGGGAGGAAATGTTGCAGGATTTTTGAGCTCTGCTGAACACCGCAGTCATTCAGCTCGATAGACAGTGTGGTTCTCTGAGATCAGCATGTTCTGATGCTCTGATGGCTGGACGTGAATATTTGTGTCGTAACGTGATCTGAGGCCGCAGCTGAAGCGACGTCGACTGAACTAAACTGGGACGAAGATCGAATGTCGCATCCTCGACGTTTATGAGCGGATCGGATGAAGGGTTAATTTGAAAAATTCTCCAGTGACACATCATTCCATCATATTACAGCCAATCAAGCATTAAATAATATCACAAAAATACATAAAGTTTAGCATTGATACCTTCAGATTATTTTGAATGTTGAAATACAAGATCCAAGTCGGGTGAGTTACCATTCCAATTTTTTTTTCTTTTTGAGCTTCTTTAGCACTTCTTAAAGTTATTTCTTTTTGTCTTAATGTTTTACAGGACGTTGCTTGAACTGACAGACCCAAATTCAGCAACTTTCAAAAGTTGTTTTGGTAACAAAAAGACACTTTAATTTGACACATTAAAAAACTATGATACTAAAAGTAAAAAAATAAGAACAGATTTAAATCCTCCGAACAGATTCAGACTGATCACTTTACTTAACCATAAATAATATCATCAGCCTGACATGTAAAAATTTTAAACCAACAAGCTTCAACCAAATAACATTTTCACATTTTTGTAACAAACAGAAAGCCCATTTAAAAAAAAATAAAAACCAGCATTGTGATATTTTTTTCACTTGAAACCCTTAAGGCATCACATTTCCTCAGCATTCAGGTAACAGTGACATGATGGTGTTTCAGCTGTCTGCAACAGTTTTAAGTCACAGACTTTTTTTGCACTGAGCTGCACTGAGCTGCATAAAACTCAACACAGAGGAGCTGCAGGATGCCAGAAATTCAGGTCTGCCAGGAAAAGGTCAAATGTCAGAAACTAACATGAAGACAGCAAGTTGAGGATGTCACGATGTGTCAAAGGTAGAAAAACAAACTACAGTCCCCTTCAGCGATTTTTGAAAACTGAGTCCAGCAGATATGAGGCTGAACCCAACATCTATTTTTTTCTGTGGTAAAATAAAAGATGCTGCTCTCAGAGAGGCTGCAAACAAGACACAAAATAAAGATTTCTCACCTATTGAGAGGAGGAAGAGGAGGAGGACACACTTGGTGGAAGAAAAGGAGAAACTGCCAAAGCCACAGACAGTGAAAAATGAAATAGGGTATATATGGTGGGTTGCGATGCCTCAGCAAAATGCCCAGATCCTCTTTATGGAAATGGATTAATGGGCAGACCAATGAGCCGACGAGCTCCTGAAATACACCCGGCCCAGCCCCGCTCTGCAAACCGCCCCCCCCAAGAGACGACTTCAAGCTGATCTGAAGGCTGCCAGCTTCGATCTTCAGTCATCAGAGTTCTCGTAAGCAGCTTTAAAATGGACTCTCCTTTTTGATTTTCCCCTTAAAATAACACTTAATGTCATCTTTATAAAGAAAATTCATTTTTTAACCACCAACAAATGGAAGCATTAAGTTCTCTTACCCCTGATTTTCTGCTTTTTATGTTAAAAACAAAGTTTGACTCGTTTGATTAAATCTGTTTACGCATTATTCTACTATGTTAAGGGATGAAACCTCAAATTAGTTGTCTCAAGAAATATCTGGAAATGTTTGATCGTAAATTCTTGCACAGAAATATTCCTTTCCTTTCTACTTTTAAAGTAATACGCTAACATGTTAGAAACAGTGTGTGGAATGAGACGATGGATGTTGCTCTCCTGTTTTTGTGTAAAATATGAAGGTTGGAGTCACAATGACGTTAGCCTAGCTTAGCACAAACACTAGAAGGACAGGGAAACAGCTAGCCTCTGTCTAAAGTTAAGAAAATAAATGGACCAAATTTTTTTGAACCTGCCATGCACACAAACGAGACTTTTAGTGTTGATGACAGATTACAACTGTTTCAGAGGATAAACAAACACTGATATTTACATATTAATTAATAGCCAAACAATTCCCTAAATTTAATATTTTATGCATTAAGTAACTGAAAAATGTATTCTGAAATTTTTGTTCAAAGTCATTATTTATTGGCTAACAGAGGGTTTAAATTTAAGTTTTTAAAATCAGTTTTATTTTTTCTCCTGTAGATGTAGACCTACTTTTTAAACTTTTATTCTGAAGCTTTAAACCACATTTAACAGCCTACAGTTCAAATGTCATTCAGACTTGTGAATTTTCTGTATCGTTTTTCTAGAGATTATCAAAAAATGAGAATGCTAAATTGATCGGAGTAAAGTGCGTTTTTCACAGTAATTGAAACGTCAGCTGTGTGTTTTTCAGTGTCAGTTTGATTTTTTGTGATTTTCCACCAAAGAAAAAAAAAGAAAAATGATTAAAATGCAGATAAATGTGTCGAACAAAAACTTTCTTATTTGAAAACATTTATTTCTACTGACTCCATGAAAACCTGTACATTCTGAATGTTGTGACTGCGTTCAAGATGACGTTACTTTGTGTCAGTTCAGTCTCTCATGGCCGTGACGGGATCACAAAAACAACCACAAAACAACAAAGTGTCTAAACTCTCGCCGGCGTGCGTCCTGCTGGAACACACAGACACTTTCAGTCACTCAGACCTCAGTGGAGACGCCCCCCCTCCTCTGTCGTCCTCGTCGCGTCAGGAAGTTTTTAGGAAGTCTCAAACATCTTCTTCCTGTCAGCCTTATCCTCAATGTTTTTACGCCAGTCGCCAACGGCCTCTGTGGACTACAGAGAACAGCGACATCGTCACACAAAAACATCAACATTACGCAGGAACTTTTCTATCAGGATCACTGCTGTCTAACTGCTGTTTTCAAGGTTCGCTGTGTTTATTCTTATCTTTTCAGGCAGCCATCGTTTTCCTTTGATTTCACATCAGTGTAAAAAATCCACCTGCATTCTTTTCTAACCTGCTTTAAATCAGCAATGAAGCAGTAAAATCTCTACATGAAGTTATTTGTCCCTAATTCAGCGCCTAACATCTTTATTCTTCAAAAGAAAACTGAAGGAAAAAAGTTTCAGCTTGTTTCATTTTGCTAAAACAAGTTCAAATTTGTTGAAAATTTCATTTTCTGTCTGCAGCCTGTTTCAATTCTCTGAAAGTGGATTTTTTTTCACAGGTTACTGAAATGGCTGGAAATCAATTGCTGCTTGATGGGTTCAAAAAGCATGAAAATGTACAAAACACTACAGGCTAACAGTGATATTAAGTGTAAACATTTGATATGAATGCGTTTTAACCATATAAAGGCCTCACCATTGTTGTTTGGCAATAAAGGAAATAGAAAACAGAAAGAATCATCCTGATTTATTTGGGTAAAGAAAAAGGATGAAAGGTAAAAATATTAAAATGTACATAAAATAGACACTTAATGTTTGCGTAAATACAAATGAGGAGATGTGTACGACAAAAAAAGTCCAGATTTGTGTGTGTGCTCTGCAGAGTGCAGTGTGTGCCACGCAGTTGTGTTCACTGCAGCCTATGTGAAAACTACAGTCAT
>JAPXVT010000026.1:263501-273819 GCA_029823135.1 Acanthurus reversus
TCTTACATGTAATATGAGGTATGTCAATTTATAATATAATAGTCTATATAATATATTCACAATATAATATACAATATAATATGTAGTGTAGCCTATAGATCTGTGATTATGATGAGATTCTATAAGGCTGTTTCTGGTTGTCTGATTGGTACAAGATGAATGTACAAAAAGACAAATAATTATCTAAGCTTTTATTTGATAACATGCACATAACCCAAAAGATAAGCAAAAAAAAACAACAACTCTGAAGAAGGTGTAGGACTACTTTTGTTTTGAAATATATTGTAGAATTACGACTGAAAAACCTAAAAGCTTCATCCACCTCTGGAAACAGACAGATGCTTCCCCCCCAGAAGCTTCCAGTGCAGCCAGAAGCTTCTTTTCACACTGGTGCCACAATGTTGAACCAGCATATTGATGCAGTAGTTTGTTTGTGGAGGAAAGTGACAGTTTACTCATGTGATTTCCACCGAGGTTGTTTTTTTTTTAAAGCTCAGGGCCTCAGTAAGCCTATTTCTAAAATGCTGGCTGAGGCTCCTCCGTGATTTTGTTTATGCTTATATAGGACAAATTAAATAAAATTGAACAAAAAAAATACTGAAAGAATCCAAATCGGCTTTCAAATGCGCTTTAAAACAAACAAAAAAACCCCAAACAACAACTTATTGGTGCACCGATCCCTGGAGGTCCATGAGCGCCAGTTTGGGAGCCACTCACTGGGTTATGTTATAGCTAAAGAGGCCGACAAATGCTGTTGTCAATCAGTCCGTGGAGACCCACCTCCTTTCCAGTTGGGAGCGCACCGGAGCTTCGCATCTGGATTTTACGCGTCGCTCGATCCACGCCCACAAGAGCGCCCGCCTCCCCCGCTGCAGCCCGCACTCGGCTGTGGGCTTTTCACGGCGGAGACCTGTCGTCCTTTCCCTCTTCTCAGCTCCTCCAATTTGCCAAATCCACTCTCTGTTTCCTTTCGATGGCCGTCCGTGGCGTGATTTGCATTCAGCAGCGCAATAGTTAATGAGTGCCGGATGCGCCCTCACTCCAGCAGACCGCTACAGTACGAAGATGGCGTCGGAGGGAGCCAGCGGGGAGCAGCCTCCTCCGGTACAAACACTGGTCACCTCCGTGCTGGGAAGTGTCGACACGGTAAGACACGATCGGGACACCACACAAGCAACACGGGGGTTTTCCACGCTGCGGCGTTGAAGGGGTCGCGGGGAAAAGAGGCAGAAATGCGGTGCGCATCTATTTCTCACAGGCTCGTGAAGCAACAGCGGTGGCCAGTGAGAGCCTCGCGACAGTCTGGAGAAAAACAAGGGATTTGTGCTCGTTTGAGGGGGTTTAATTGATTAAGGAATGCGCTGGCACGGCTCACAAACGCGCAGAATGGTGCGTATTCATAAATGTTAACATCTCAGTGAATTCTTTTGTTCGCGTCCACCGGCTGCTGTGAACATCCATCGCGCTGTTGTAACGTTATCCTGCGCCTGATCTCAGAGAAACCGTTGCTGGCTACACAGGTTGTAGGTTACAGACTTACGTTATGTTACAGTAAATGAGTAGATGGCTGCAGGAGTAAAATCTGTCAAAAGGAAGCTTTCTAAAGGCTGGTTGATTTACCTCCAGCTAAAGGTTAAAACATCTTATTCCTCTTTCTATAAAAAACAGTTCACAAATGATGTTTACCCTGCCTAAAGAGCTGATTGTGACACATTTACAGATTTGCTCCTCCAGCAATTAGTCATACATGAGTCCTCATAGGCTTCCATAGGCTGTGACAACTCACGTTACGTGTCTGTGAGTCCTACAGGTTTACACAGACAGTCAGAGCAGAGAATTGACTCACGACAAGTCAGGCAAAGCAAAGGATTTCTTCAAAAGTTGTCTCTTTGTTGCTGAGCTGCACGTTTGTACACACCTAGCTGTGATTTCTTACACTCGCTCCTCTGCAGGTTGCTCATATGTGCCACATTAAACAATCTGTTGGGGGCGTCATGAAACCTTTTCCCCTCCTTTAGCTCAGTGGTGCAGACTTTCACACTCTTGTTGGGGACAAAAAAAAAGGCATTGACGCTTTTGCCAGTTGAGATGTATGACCTTATGTTTTATTGAACTTACCTGTGTGCCACATCCACTAAAATCACAAAAAAACTCTTCTTTGGATGTGAGCTTGAAGAGGTAGGCTGGTGCGAGTGTGTGCTGGAATAGAAAGCAACCATAGTCCCTAAGGTGGGTGGGTGGTGGCGTGGGTGATGAGATGGGGGTGGGTTCGAGCAGTGAGCGGAGGAGATGGTAGAGAAAGAGGTGGGTGAAGAGCTGTGGGGGTGGATGGAGGGCAAAGGCAGCACGGTGGAGGAGGGGGTGGGGGCCCTGTTCACCAGACACCTTTCTAAATTGGTCTTAATTTCAGTGACTCAGCTGGCATAGCTGGGAGTACCGTGTCAGCCAGCCCCCCGCTCCGAGCGCGCTCAGAACTGCCTCGAGGCTACTTTACATTTAGCATGGAGGTGAACAGGTGCTCCAGAGACATGAGAGCCTCCTCAGTTCACCCGTCGCTCTGCCAGCGCACTCTTCCTTCTCCAAGCTCCAGCCAACGAGAATGGGCTTCCGCCTCCATGCCCCCCCACCACCAACAACACCCTCCTCATGCCTGTCGTGGTTAAATAAAGTACTTTGCTCTTTGCTCACCCCCGTCGGACTCGCTGTTGTTGGCCTGAGGTGGGGGAAGTTTCTCGTTTGTGAGGACTCTTAAGGACTGGCCCCTCGTGGTCCAGGGAGGGGTTAGAGGTCAACGAAAGGCTCTTTGCTGGTCACCTCCACCATTAACAATGATACATGCCAGTGAGGAGCACAGCTTGTTTATCGTCTGTTGAAGTGAAACAAGGCCACGACCCGTTTTGGGTCCTGACTCATAAGTTTGGGAAGAAGCTGTTGAACCTCAGAATAGGGCCCGTCACCCCACTGGGGCGAAATAAAAGCTCGATCAGAGATTTGCTTATGTTGGAGCTTAAGGAATTCATATATTTTGCTGATTGAAAATGGAATCAGCTCTCAGAAAAACCCAGTGTAAACGATCACCTAATTTAGCTATACTTATGTGAAACTGACAGTGAGCTCCCCAAGTTGGGTCAAATGTTGATTTTAGTCCCTTTTTTTAAAGAACCTAACTCTAACCATGACAGTATGTACTGATGGTCAAAGCTGAAGCAAAATGTAAGGGAAGTTTAGGACTGTTTAACAAGCAGTTTTCATGTTTGCTCTGTGTCACCTCCATATATTTCAGTTTGACCCGTCTGACTGTCCCACTGCTTGTGGTCCTCGTCCTCTCATACCAAATAAACAAACAAAAAAAACAAGAATTTCCCTTTTTAGATGTCACCCAGCTGCCCATTCAGCTCCATATTCAGACCTCGCTTTAATGTCTGGCAGGTCTATTGTGTAATGGGGGAGCTGGCGCAGTGCCATTCACATCAGTGGCTGTAATGTCATCACTTCTTCTTCCTGACAACAAAATTCTCTGTCCAGATACTGGAGGGTTCAAATGACATGTAAACAAGTTGGAGAGGTCATTAGAGAAGAGACCCTTCTCTTCTAGAAGGGTCAGTTCACCCAAATTACAGAAAATCTAGTTATTCTTAACTACGTTTGATGCTGTAGGAAGTGGTAGAAGGCAGATATCTCAAAGCCTATAAGGATAAAATCAAAGCTGCATTTCTAGACACCACAAGAAGAAAATGAGATAATGTATTTTATGGTAATCATTTGAACTGACTCTCTAATTAATTTTGATTTCTCATCTCTGAGGCATTTCCCTTGTAACCACTAGCAACCCCTCGCAGGCGTCTTTTTGCAGGCTGTCATCACACAGTTTTGTCCTCGCAGTAACAGGACAAGAGTCTCTGACAAACTTCCCAGCCTACGCAAGCGTTTGCCTGCAGAAACGCAGTGAAGGAACTTGCACAGAGCGAGCAGTTCCCTTCCCTTGTGGCTCAGACTGAAATGACAAAGGCCTCATTAAGTGGACCGGGGCTAACAGTGAGCCTCTGAGTGCTGGCCAGGCTGCTCGTGTGCCCTTGGCGCAAAGCACATGGCTCATGGAACAAATTAGTGTTAGCTTCCCTCACCTGCTCACTGTGCAGAAATGCTGGAGAGAAGCAGCCGTCCACCCCCGCCCTCACCTCCCCTCACCCACCACCCTGAGGCCCCGTGACAGGACAGGACGGCGTGGCTCAGGGTTGCCGTCCATCAAGGCTCCCTGACTCGTCCAATTCTCTGAGTGGTGAGAATGCTGCCGGGAAAATGGGGGCTCGAGGATCGATTGGAAGGCTTGATACGAATGAATCAATCCCTTGGAATCTCTCCTGCGTTTATTTCCAGGCTTTCTGTGATGGCATCAGAATGAAAACGTGCTTTGACTAAACTGAAACATGTGATTGACGCAACTCTTTCCAGCTCCTTGTTCTGAAAAGAAAGAGGTCCATCTGCGTTTGTTTAAAAAATGAATTTTTTGATTTAACCTGATTTGTCAACACCTGGTTTGAGATGCTGTTATAACTAAATGGCCCATTTTTAAAGAAAAGCTTTAAAGGTGCAAGTGTGAACCTGTGTCTCCGTTGTGTAAGCATGAATTCTGAAAGTCACATGAGCATTTAAAGGACACATAGAAGGCAGCAGCTTGTTGAAATCCCACACCGGCCTGTTCAAAGTCATTTTCTGTGCGTAGGACCTCTGCAGACGTGGGACTCCTTGATGAAATGGAATAAACTTGGCTTAGGTTTGATGTTGGCTTGTAAATCAGGCCTAAATGGCTGGCTGACAACTGAATGTCAGCAGAATGAGCAGGTAGCAATCCGACTGATGTGCTCCAGAGGCAGATCCGCTCGCCGCTCGCCGCTTCCCCTATTTGTTCTCCTGATATTGGTAATGCTGCTGGATGTGGATGTCTCAGCAGATGGCTGCTGTGGTCAACAAAAATGATAATTGTAAATTCTTCCTACACACAGTTTCATTGTTATCTTTTGGCCTCTCTGTGAAGTTATGTTATTTATTTTTTTGACTGTACAGCCAAAAATTTCAGTTATTTTCCTCAGTTAAGTTTTGCCTTGAAGACGCAAGATCTCTCTCAGGGTCCCTTAAAACAAGAATTTGATGTTGAGCCTTGGAATGTTGACCAACCTGATGTTGCCATAACGTTCAGGGATGGGAGCAGGAAAAATGCTTTGTCACCACGTCGCTCCCAAGTCATGATGTCTTGAGAAAAATTACCTCTTGGTTTATTGTTGAATTTTACACGTCAACTCTAAAAAAAGCCAGGTTTCTGTCACGTTGCTGATGTTTTGAGTTAGTGACCAAACTGTCTCTCAGTGACTTGTCTTACACTTAAAGTTTGCACGCACCATTTTGAAACAGACTTTATTCTTTAAATGAACAGAATATAAGAGATACATGAATATAAAATTTGACAGATGCAAACTTCAGTAAAAATAGCAAGACCAATGCAATAAATACTATCAAAATGTAAAAAAAGTTAGCCCTCACAAAGTACTTTACATTTGCACAAATGATTTTTGTTACTGATTAAAATACCAATTAGATTAATGAATATTTTACCACTTGTTTGCCCACCCCAGAAAAAGGGCAGCACAGTGTTTCAGTGATTAGCAGTGTTACCTCACAGTAAGGTTCAAAGCCGGTCATTTCGCCTATCAACAAGAAGGTTGTGTGTAGGACCTTTTTGTGTGGAGTTTGCATGTTCTGGAGTTTGTTGATAAAATGGAGAAATCCAGTGTTACTGAATGGGCTCATTCAGAATTAAATCAGTTGAAGTTTGACAGGCAGGTAGGGAAGAGAAGTGACAACATTTTCTTCAACATGAAAACAATCATCAAAGAGAAGAGTCTTATTCTGTCGACACCTTTTTGCGCATGAGTGAATCTTTCAAATCACATTTCAGTGTCATTTCCCATTCAACATTTTTTCTGTTTTAACGGCACATACAACAATACAAAGTCGGACTAATTGGGAACGCTGGAGATGAGATTGACTCTCCCCAGCAGAAGTCATTCGTTCATCCTGTGAACACGTTAGACAGACACAACACACAGCCGCTCTGCTTTTCATAAGTAGACTGGAAAAAGCTTTTAATTGACATGAGGGGAAGCATGAAGTGGTCTGGTCACTCCCAATTACAGTCATCTCCACCCGTTAGCCCTGCGGTCGCTGCTGACCAAATAGGTGCTTAATGACCTAGCTAAATGTAATTAGACCTTAACAGCTCCGAGGTAGGACGGGACATGTAGCCTAATCTGAGGGCACTGATGCATCTGTCATAAAAGCTTCTCTTTTTTTCTGCTGGTAGAGTTTATACAAAGACGATGCTGTTGGATGAGTTTTCACATTTGATGCTGTACTTAACTGTACAATCAAAGATTAAAATCTTACATTCTCTGTAACTATTGTGTGCAGAATGTAAGATTTAATGTGTGATAGTCAGATCTTTAAATCATACACTGGAGTCTGCTGCATTTATAAAGTATTAACATTTTAAGCTAGTGTAACTGCAGGCTTCTGGGGTGGTTATAGTATGGTTCATAGGTGGTTTGATGGTCTTACATTTTGGTCCAAAGTAAAAAGTCTTGGTTTTATTAAATTTATTACCATGATTTCTGGTCAGCATTCAAAGGATGATCCCCCAGCCTTTCATTAAGAGCTACAAACAAGATGTCTCGAAATGGACACATTTAATCAGTCTGAGCTATATTTAGAGAGAAATGGTACTGTGGTATGCTAACGTCCTCGCTGTAACATACTGTGTTATTATGTTAGCATGTTCATGATGTCCTTGTGACTGATCTTTGATGTCGCTGATTATTTCCTTTGCTGAAGTTTTTTCCTTTGCTGAGGATTAGCTGTACAAATATCTTGAGTATGGCTGGTTAGCTAAAATGCTAATTGTGAACATGCCCAACATTAGTGTCAAAGAAGTAATTAGATTCTTCACCTAAGCAAAAGCAGTAATACAACTGTGTAAAAGTACTCTGTAACAAGTACAAATAAGTTGCATGCTAACATTAGCATGATTATAGGAATAGTTCTTGACAGCAGGACAGACATCAGATCCACTCATCCAAATCTGTTAAATTATAAGTTGGATGCATTTACTTGCAGGCTTTTCACTTGTGCAGACAGTACATATAATTCATTTACTGTCAATAATGATAAGAAAATATTATCAAGAAGACAAATAAGAAGTTTAATTCAAGCAACTGTGTGCAAATTAATATTCCAACTTTAGCATACAAACAAGCTAAGCATGGTTACAGTTTATGATAGAATACATTACATTTAGGGTTTAAGAATAATTAGAAAAGTTGTTTATTATTAATATTGACATAAAAACAGTTTAATGGGTATTTAAAAAAACATCAGAGTGTGGGTCCCAGCCCTAATTTGAAGGTGAGCTACAGATTCAACTACAGATTCAACTGAATGATTCTCACATGTTGTTTCTGTGTTGCAGAAATGTGAGTTCAACATGGATAACCTGAGCAAGCCAGAGCTGCTCACCCTGCTGAGTATCATGGAGGGCGAGCTGGAGGCCCGCGACCTGGTCATCGAGGCGCTGCGGGTGAGTCCAGAAAACACACTAACACACTCCTCTGCTCATTAGCCTCCACCATCTTAGCCGAACAGGACCTATTCTGAGGAGATTGCTTTTGTGGACGCTTTGATATGAGGTGATTAACTATAATTGTGACCCTGAATTGAGTCGGTTTAATGGGTACTGAATGGGCATGGATGCTGTTAAATGAATCCAATATCACAAAATCTGAGTCTGTGGCTTTTTCCCAGAAATGTGCAGAACACTTGTGTGATCACGATGAAAGACTCGACCCCACTGTTTGTTTCTTTCCTCTGTAATGACCTGCTGATAAGCAGTCTCACTAATTGCCTTTGTTGAATGGGAGCTGGCTGAACAACTAGTTATCATGTCGTTTCTTGCCAGAAAGGCCACTGTGATGATATCCTTGTGTTCGTCCAGCACCACCTGCTTAGCTAACAGTAATGAACAGATGATTGAAGTCACTGGTTGTAGCTCTTGTTGTTCCTCAGCGATCACAAAAAAACAGTTAGGAATGTGTTGCTTGAGTAAAAGGCGAAATTGTTCTTTGTTGTGGAAATTTGCACCTGAAAAACAAAAGTTGTCAGCACTGTCTCTGTGAGCACTGCTATGTAAACTATGCATTTGGCAGATTTTGAGGATGATAAGTTTGTCTAAAACTGTGGATATGGAGAACTACCAGCAGCAGCAGCCGGTCAACAAACGGATCCATTTGGTTTACTTTTTACCTTGGGATTACATTGATGCATTTATTTATCCTGGATTTTGTTTCTATATGTTGAATCAGTTTGATCCATCTGCTTGTTTGAAGAAGGTGACTTGCTGATCATTTCATGTCCCATACTAGATCAGGGCCTGACCGATATATTGGTTTGCAGATATGATCGGCCAATATCAGCCTATTGCATGTATATTGGTATCAGTGTATATGTTCGCCGATATGAGCTGATATTAAAACAGTTTCTTAAGGCCAGAAAAAAGTTTGGTCTGATGGCCTAAAATGAAGTAATTACATTATTTGTCCAGCAGAGGGTGGCCCGTTGTTTAACAACTAATAAGTGTCGTGTTTACGGTTCAGCTCACTGTTGTTTGGAATAAAGTTTGTTAAAATGTAAGATATCCTCCCTCCATTACATATCTTTGTCACAAGCATTTGATAACCACGTTCAGCCGATGTTAAACGTAATATCCACCGATATATCGGTGAATTGGACAGACATACAACCATACAACCAATCAGAGCTGTTTATCCCATCTTTCCACTCGCACTCCAGGCGAGCCAGAGCAATGTTTGCTTTGAGTGGAACTTTAGGCAAGCCGATCCCCCTTGTTATTGAAAACTATGCAATATTATATAAAAGGAATGTTCTGACAAGATGGATAACGACCTTGGAGACCAACAATTTGTGTCAGGTACCAGGTACAAAGGCTTGAGCTGCCAGTTCTTCGGCCCTCCACAATGAGTCATCACATAAAGCCCACCCCATACGAGATAAATGGTTGTGACTGGCCTGTCAGGTTTTCGGATGGATGAAAACGGCTGTGACTGCTAGGGTTCCCAGCCCATTGTCACGAAGAGGATTTATTCACAGAGTGAGTTATGGGTCTGGTTCACGAGGCTAATTGGTATCTGCATTGGCCCCCAAAACCGGTTGGGCTTTAGAAATCAGTGGAGGGAAAATCCAGACAACACTCCAACTTGTTCTAAAACTCAAAGACAATCATTCTACCTTTTGTTTTGTTTAAGTTGCAGAACCATAGGACTCGTGCTGATGATGATGACTACCGGTAACTTTTCTCTACAGTGGGTAAAAATCAACCATGGTTTTAATGCGCATGTCCCAGATTCAGATCATTATCTGAATGAATCACTCATTCCTTTGTTCCAGGCTCATCCTCAAACCTCAAACCTTGATACAGATGGCACCATAAGTGCTTCTAGTGTTTACACATGACAGACCAGTGTTTGTGGTGTTTGAACCCAAGTATAAAAGCTCTAATGATTGTTGATCTAAGCAGCTTACAGTCAGCAGGCTGACTGCCTCTCATTACACTGTAGTCTGCTCTGTGTGGTTTGTTCTGTGCTTCATGTGAACAGTTTGAAAAGAGACATAATCTGCTGTAAAAACCGTCAATCTGAATTTAAAAGATATGAATCTGTTTTTGCTAAAGTGTCTGAACGTTTATTACCTGTTGTGATTGAAGTGATTGTGATATGCGTGGTTGGAATAGTTTTGTTCTTGATTGTTCGGTGCATGTTGCATTGATGATAGCTCTGTATTGTCCTTGTCTTAGAGGTTGCTCGTTCTCCGAGGGCTGTGAATGGCGAGTTATTTTCGAACAAACTCTTGCGTGTTTCCCGTTTCTCTCTCTGCAGTTCTGTATTTAGGTCAAGATCTACGCCTCAGTTTGTCCACGCTCTACTTTAAGGCTGTCCTCTCAGGCTTTATGATAGACTGCTAATGTGCAAAGTTGCTTCACACTGCAGGGAGTGCAGCGAAGCAGGGAGATGGTCTCATCAAATGCACACATCCACCTTTAGGGACTGAAGGTGATTCTCTGAAACAACAAGTAGAGACTCAGCCAGTATGTTTACATGTAAAATTTTACATGTACTAGTTTTACGCTAAAATTCTGAATATGGCAATATTCAGAGGCTGTTTAGCTGCCAGACATTTAAGTCCGGATTTCCTGATA
>JAPXVT010000026.1:476534-490621 GCA_029823135.1 Acanthurus reversus
TCTATATGGCTGAAACCTTAGAACACCACAGATCACTATAAATCACCACCACTAGAAACACACACACACACTCATGCCTGAGGGCATGATTGGCCTGCATAGAGAGGAGCATATTTCAGAGGCAGGTTGGATCACACAACACAATATAACACACACACACACACACATACACACACACAGAGTGGATGAGTGTACAGTGTGTTTTCTGTCAAACTGAAAATCTTCTCCAGAGTTGGACACTTGCATTAATTAAGCTTCACCCACATATACTTTGATGCTTTTACTAGTTATTTCTTGAAAGTGCCGGTTGATGAGAATGTAGCATTCGTCCTCTTTTTTCCCTGTGTTGCATTGTGGGTAATTAGTCATGGTCCACCATGAAACGAGAGGAGGTGATTTTGAAATTTTAGTGAGATTCATCGACGGCTGAACACTTTCACCTGCACTTTGCTGTTCGAGTGAGGTGCAGACTTTTGCACAAAGTGTAAATCTCTTGCTAAAGGGCACTGAGGTCTCGTTCAGGCTTAAAATTAGGCGTTGTGGTGCAAACACCTGATCTTCCTTTTATTTAAATGTTGGTAAAGAAGAACGGGCGCAGCAGTGCAGACTGCAGTGGCAGAAAGTTAAAAAAGAGTCAACTTTTGCCTCGGGAGTCAAAGGAAACGTTGGATGTTGTAGAGAATCAGACGTGGAACTGACCGTCATGAGACTGTCATCTCTGTGCAGCAGTACCAGTTATCAGGCACCATCATGGTGTTTAAGGGCAAAGAGAGATTTATCACTTTAAAGAAAGAAGAAGAATTTTCAGAAATGTTTATTTTTAGAAGCAAGACTGTTTGATGTGTGAAGATAAAATCTGAGAGATCCTGATCTCATCTGGCTTTGAGCTGTAAGTTTGTTCTTGATCTTCAAGAGTTTTTTTTTTTTCAACTGCATCTCAGTGTCCTCTGGAGCTCAGGGGCCATAACTTCACTAAAGTACCAATAATAATGATATTTAATGTGATATTGCTTTTGACCGGTGACAGTTTACAGGCAGAGCGAGAGTTACAATGTGCAGCAACAGGCTGGAACTGAACCGGGAACATTGCCGTTACATGACAGACATGTTAACCACTTTTCCACCAGGACTTTTAAGTTCCTCATTCAATGTGTTGACATGTAAATAAGGTTGAATCCACTGAAAATTAACTGAATTTGAGGATTTTTTTTTTAGATAAACTTAAGAGTTGAAAGCAAAACGGCAAAAACGTTCCAATTTTCCAGCTTTTTCCTCAGGAGGATATGCTGATTTTCTTTGTTTAATGTGATAAACAATCGAAAAAAATCTTTATTTTTCAGTTTTTGGACAGTCAGACAAAACAAGATGGCACCTCGGCTTTAAAAAACTGTGATGGTTATTTGTCTTTATTTAATAGATCAGAGGGTTTATCACCCAGCTGAGAAAATAATCAGCAGATAAACTGACAACATAAAATAATCGTCAGCTGAATCCAACTCAAATCATCAGATCTTTGCGACCCCGTTTGGGAACAAGTGGGGTCTTCATGTCAGACACGGGGGCCTCATGTGTTGTTTACGTGTAAACAGTATGAGGTAACACACACACAAACACACACAGTGTTCACCCAGGGCCTCTCATGAGAACTTAACCGGCTGCTGCTCTAAACTCCTCTGGGACACACACAGAGAGACATGCATGTCAGCTCACTCTCAATCATGACACGTACTGTACATTCGCTCACCACACACACACACAAACATGAAACACACACTTTGAGTTATTCACTCTTTATGTCTCCCATCACACAAACACACACACACACACACACACTGAAAAACCTCTCAAAGACATGCAAACTCACTCTCAATCATTCTGGAAACACAGACTGAAGCCAATCTTACAGACAGATGGACACACATACACACACACACACACACACACACAGCCAACAGCCTACAGAGATAGTGAGACGGCCCCTCGGTGCCTCTTTAAAGTGTGAAATCAATTTCCCTCGGCCCCGGCGAGGCTCAGGTGCTAAACTCATCTCTCGGCGCCCCCTCATCTTAATTCAATAAGCAGACGCAGGGAGCGCGAAGGCTGCGAGGAAGACTGTGGCCGTGATGTCATCCCTAGCAGGGCAGCATACCGTGGATAACGGGCAGGCTGCCAGAGAGGGGCGGGGCTTCAGGTCATGCCCAGACATATTACCTGACGAGGGAAAGGTGCAGAGACGGCCGCACACTCGCAGACCGAAGCAGAATGTAAACACGAGCAAATTCCAGAACAATGTTCGAGACGGTGCCTGAAGCCGGCGCATCATTTTTTCTAAAGCTTTATTTATACAGGAGACACACATGTTCTCCTTCAGTAACACTCGGGCTTCACAGTCAGACAGTCACAGTGCATCCACAGTCCTCTGCTGGATGAACATCTGCACCATGACAGCTGCAGGACGGGTTTGATGAAGCTTTCACATTCAAATGTAAACAAAAATGAGAAAAGACTTCAGAAAATAATGTAAAAATGACTGTCACAGTTTCCCCAACGTTTAAAGTGACATGAACAGATGTCTCGTTCTCTCCAACCGACATTTCAAAAGCTGAAGATAAAAACATTTTAGTTTAAAAAAGCAAATCTTTTAATATGAGACATTCAACCAAAAAATTTTTTGCAATTTTTCCTGATAAAACCGAATTTTAATTTATTCAATAACCAGGATCATTGCCGATTATGTGGACTTGGTGGCTAAGCCGTTGCCAAACTGTTGTTAGGGACCCCTGAAGTCACACGAGTTTGACCACAGACCTCCATTTGATGATATTTTGTCACAGCGTCACGCCTGATTGGAATTTTCCTTTTTAGATTTTTAATTACAGGAAGTGCATGAGTCCAAGTCCAGCCAAGGAGTCTTGGAGGTCCTCGGACCCCACGGGTGTAGTTCACTGACCATGTGATTGTAAAGTCTTTTCGTGCTGTTGCTCTGTGTCACCTCTTGCGTCTGTCAGCTTGATATTTATCTGTTTGTTTGTTTTGCTGCGTTCTGTTTGAAACGCGTCCTTTGGTGAAGCAACAGGCGGCGCAGATTAAGTTGAGTTGCGGTGGCTTTAATGAGGCGAGGTCTGACTCTGGAGTTTCTCGCTGTCAGCATCGCACAGTGCTTTATGTAACAGCCCTGCTGACTCAGCACAGTGTGTGTGATGACTGTTCCTTACAGACTGGTTCAGCGCAGACAGCGATAAACTGCTGAGGGAGCCAGATGTGTTTAGAAGCTGCCGAAGTTCACAGAGGTCAAATCAAATGCTTGATGATAAAATATTTAAAAACAGGTGATTGCACGACTTTCTTATTTTTTTGCAGCTTTGAATTGAAGGCAACAGAAATCAACACTCATTCAGTCCTAATCATGCTTTTCATTGTGAGATGGAAAAAATTTGGAAATGGAGATTTACACTATCAGCTTTTGTTATTATCAGTTTTATTATCGGTAGGTAATACAGCCAATATGAAGCCAAAAAATGCTCTTATCGACGTGCAGCATTTACACATTCTAACACAGTGGGTGGCGACATGCATCTTTTTGAAGTTGGTTTGCGATCCGCCAATAAAAAACACAGAAGATGAAGGAAAAGAAGAACAAGCATGCTGTTGTTAGGCTCAGTTATCAGCTGGATAGAGCGACGGAGTGTAGACTCAAGCCAGAGATGTCGACCCCAGAGAAAAACCACATGATTGTAACTGGCAGTAAATGTTCGACTAGAATCAGAGATGAAGGAAAAAGTTGTGATGACAGTTTGGTTTAGTTCAGAGCTTTGGAATAAAAAATCATCCCTCTCTGCTCATCACATCCAAGCATTTCTTACTTTCTTGTGTGCTCAAACTTTCTTTTTAAAACACAAAAAATGTAAAATTGTTTGTTACATAATATGAACAAAAGTTTAGGAGCAAAAGGTGTCAGTCAGAGTTATCCGATCATTTATAATCTGATCGAAATGAGCTGCTGGGATTTAGAGCAGGTTTGTTGTCAGATTTTTGACTGATGCTTCATGGATAAACTCCAGATTTTGTCTGTTTGAAAAAATGTTTTACCCTTGACATCCTAAACGATGTATAAAGCAAAACCAAATTATCACCAAATTACTAATGAAACAAAACTTTTAATTAATTTTAATTTAAGTTTTTCCTCTTTATGTTATGTACCGGCATCATGAACTCTGTGACAGTGTCAGTGTTGGTCGCTGTGAAGCTTCTCATAAAAAGTCCCTTTTTGTTGAGACTCTGAAAAGTGCTGAACTGCATTTTATGGTTGTTTTAATCAGGAGATGATTCTGTTTTTTTAACTCAACAGCGTTTGTCAATTATCTGAAAATCTTGACAAAATAACCCAAACTGCCATGTCATCATCTTTAGATTGTTACCACATTTTATCTGAAGTTTAATCTGCAGACGTAAAACACTCTGCTGGCTGAGATGTTGCTCATGTTTGATATCAGCAGATAAAAGTTGATGAATTGCTGAAAAATTCTCTGAAACTTTCCTGTGGAGGAGTGAATGTGTGTCAGCAGGCATATCATCAAATCAGAGTTGCACACATTTTTACAAAGGGATGCAGCTGATTACTTTGATCTTTTATTTGACCCGTTATTTTCTAATTGTTGTCTATAAAATAGTGAAAAATGTCCGTCACTTGTTGTTTCATTTTTTTAAATTATTATTATTATTATTTTTAATTTATTTAGTCATTTTACTCATCTAAAAGCTGGAAAAGCAACAAATTTTCATGTTAGGAATCAAAACTGTAAAAGAAAAAACTAATTTAAAAAACTGAGTTAATTAAGTATTGCTGGTCATTATTTAATCAAGTAACCGATCAGTTTTTTTAGCTCATTTTATGTCAAATTCACATAAAAAAAGAAGCGAGTTTTATTGAGATAAAACCAAAAAAAAAGTTCTGTTAAAATTATTCTGACCATTACAGGCTTCCTTAGTTTTGTATCTTTAAATGAAGCTGTTCCGCTGTACACACACACACACACACACACACACAGCTTGACTTAGATTCGGTCCATGAAGGTGTGTGTGGGTGGCTCTGGAGAAAGTGAGCATGTCTGCAGAGATAGTGCTGTGTGTGTGTGTGTGTGTGTGTGTGTGTGTGTGTGTGTGTGTGTGTGTGTGTGATGGATGTCTCCTCTGTAATGAACAGCTGATGAAGAGTGGGAGTGCAGACTAACAGCTCCTATCATCAATCTCTCATCTCTCCTCTGTTCAACCTTCATCATCTTACTCACCCTCAAACCCTCCTCACCTGCTCTCTCATCTGTGCTGTACTGCCAGCCTCGTACTGCGCTCCCATTGGCTCTCGATTACCAACAGAACTGCTCTGATTGGCCCGTTCTGGCTCCTGCATCCTCATTCCACATCGCAGCAGCTTTGGTAAATGGGCACTTAAAGGAGGAGTGTTCCTTTAAGACGTCTTAAATCCTGAGTAATTTCCCATGATGCTTCTCATCTTTATAGTTTGGAATAATTGTCAGTGTGGATGTCAGACGCCTCCATTAGGAAATCTCATTTTGGAAGGAAACTACTAAAATGTGTTTTTGCATTGAGAGAAAAAATGTAATGTTGGTTCAGTGGAGACGTGAAGTAGGAAATAAAGTCCAACTGCTGCACCTCAATGACTTCGTCTTCAGAATGAGAGACGTTCAGTTCTTCTCAAACTTCAATCACTAAGAAAATGACTTTACAGTTTAGATGAGAAGAAATTTAATGTGATTTTTGAAATGCTACATAAAAATTGATAAATATCAAAAACCCCTTTTGCATATTGGCACCCAAAAGATGTTTTGTGCTGCAACAAGATGTAGAAGAAGCATCAGGACACCGTTTATAAAGAAATCATCAGGAAAAAATGTTGTGCAGGTGGTTATCTGATGCTTTTTTAAGAGAAATACATTAATTTGTTGATTTATCTGTTTTTTTAAATTCCAAATAAACAGAGAAAATGTAGCAAAACAAGATGTTGTCACCGTTTCTAAAGTAAATGAATGTAGATCATTTTTTAGAAATGAGGGAAAAAATCAGACACATTTGCCTGAAAACCTCACTGACTTCTCTCTCTCCTCAGGGTCGATGGGAACGGGGGGGCGGGTCTGCAACCGGACTTCTCGTGGCGTCGACGGCTGTGAGGTGATGTGCTGCGGTCGAGGCTACGACACGTCGCGAGTCAGCCGCACCACCAAGTGCGAGTGCAAGTTCCACTGGTGCTGCGCCGTGCACTGCCGAGACTGCCACCAGCTGGTCGACGTGCATACCTGCAAGGGCCAGACGTGACCGCCGAACTCTGAGGACGGCTCAGATCGAACCGGCACTCACACTGGCCACCACGTTAAAAAAAACTACTGCTTCTGTCACCGAGGTGCAGATTTTCCATCCGTCACCACACTGTGAGGATTTTCTGACTCATCTGCCCTGATTTCACTGCACCTCCCAAAAATCACATCAATCAAACAGTAGGTAGTTCTGTATCAGTAGGTGGCGCTCTTTCTCTGCTGCTCATGCTAATTATTCAGCTCCTCTTCTGTTTATTCCAAACAAGCCAAGTCACTTCTGTTTGCTAGAGGATGTTGCCTTTGAGAGCCTCCAGATAAAAAGAGCAGAAAATGGACAAACTTTCATCAACATGTTGTCCAGTAACAAACAGTGAGCTGTGCATTTTTTTAAAATGTATAACTAGTTCATATAGCAGCCACTTACAGTGACACCTTGTTTTTAAAAAGGCTCAGAGTTTTAAAAAACTCCCTTCAGGCTGTTTTTTTTTCCCCAGTTTCTTCTCTGAAAAGCTCCTTTAGGCTCCAACTGAGCTGACATCAGAAAAAAATGCTTTTGACAGAAATGTCTGGTGCCCAATTTGATCTGATAGTTCAAATTTAAATGGTTTAAAGGAAAACTAGCCATAAAAGACAGTATCGGTCTGACCAAACAAACACTGAAAAGATGTCTTCAGTTACATAATCTATTGTAACGCTGTCAAATCTATTAATGTCACTCCGAGGAACTTTCATTCTGTGTTGACTGCAGCCGCGCGTGTGGACAAAAGCAGTACTGATTACTGTCATAAAGATCTTGTCTAGCACAAGCGTTTCTTTTGAAAGGGAGTGAAAGAAGCACGTCACTAATTTGGACAATACCAGGTCAGCCAAAAACACAAAATACTGAAATTATCTAAAGAAAAATATCCTCCTGCTTCCAGCCATAGACAGTAAAAAAAGAGAACAGCAGATCGATCGTGCTTGTCAACAACAAATTGTCTCTTCTGCTCTGTGTGCTGTAAATGTTTTAGAGTTTCTGCTGACTGAGCGGACCGGGCAAAGACATTGTAAAAGACAGAATAGTGATCTCATTTGCAGATGTAGGTAGTATGTGAGGCATCAGTATTAAAGTTAGGCTGCTACATAAGCAGTTAAAAGTTCCTTGTAGGGACTCTAACAGTGGCAGTTACTGTATTTTATGCCTTTTCAACAGTTTAATGCAAAGCACATATTAAGAACTGTAGAAGCAATCCTGTTAACAGCTTCCATTTGACAGATTTGATGACGCTAAGATGTTTTCAGCTTGTTAAACTTCCATTTTTTTTCAGCAGCGCATTCATTACAGAAACATCGCTGCAACATCTGCGTGCAGCTTTTTCTCCTGAATGTTTTCGGCTGAACAGTTTAAACTAAACTTGGGACAGAACATTCGTTTTTGTCAGGGGCTCATTTTCTTTCAACACGGCCGCGTGTAATCAGAAACTACCGGTAGAGACTCCATTCAGCGTTCAGACCTGCACAAAAAAGTGACGGTTCTTCAGCTACATTAAGCAGAAAAATTTACTCCTCGGATCCAAACCAATCACAAGGGAGACCTTTTTTACATTTAAAGCCAATTTCCCCAGAAGTTTGTGACTTGGTGAGCGTAAACACATACACAAATGGTTCTGTATCAAAATGGCTTTGAACTCATTGGCTGAAACTAGTTACAAAAATCTGTAGCTGTAATCAATAAAATACAATTTAATTCTTTGGCAGCCATCAGACTACTTGCGTATTTTCTTCAATGTAAAAATCTATGAAAAGAATCAAATTCACAAAGAAACAGCTCTCATTTCATGGAGCTGACTTCTCCGTATGTGGCTACTGTAAGATGAATAATATTTCCGACAAGAGACAGTGGTGCTCATACCACTTTTGTCCACAGGGGTCACCAGAATCAACAAAAAAGTTTGTAATGCACGCCACAGTAAAGGATGCATTTATAAGTTTAACTCTGCCGTCGCACATTTTTAGCTTTGCATTTCCGATGAGCTTGTCCCGTTTCGAGTTTAAAAAAATTCTTAGATTCTGTGCTTGTGAACAAGCTCAAAGTCACTGTTTGGTTTAGCCACTAAATTCATCCAGCACACAAACACGAGTTACTGTCGAGGGAAGAACTTCAGCCTGAACAACCACTTCACAGCAGAATAAAGTTACATTACAACCTGCTATTACGTTACTGAAAGATGTGGATCACTCATGTTTCTTCTCTAATCATCTGTATTTATTTACTCTGTTTGTAAAAATGTCTCACGTGTTTATGAAGTTCTGTCTGAAAGGAAAACTGACTCTGAGTCTGTAACTGACTGGTTACCTGAGATGAAAACAAACCTGTCCTGCACTCTGTAGAATAAAAGACACGATCACATTAACGGACCGAATCCATATTTAAACACAAGAAGTCGACGCGCTTGTTCGAACTCTCTACGTTGCACACAGTTCACAGGCTTTTGTTAGTTTATGTAAATATGTGGTTGTGTAAATTAAAATCAGATGTAAAGTGTATTGAACATTATCTGTAACCAATGAGCACGTTTTGACTGACACGCCTCACTTCCTGCTGCTTGGTGAGCCAATCACTGGGCAGAACTTTGGCGTGAACCTTCAGACTTTGACATAAATTTTTATGTTTTTCTCAAAAACAGAATTTAATTATCAGACTTGAGATCACTGCTTCCCTCAGCATCACTAAAAATGAAAGCAACAGGTGGATGAAGGTAAAACTCTTCCTCTTCCTGCGGAGTGAGACGTTCGTTTGTGGATGAAAACACGTTAAAGGTCAGAGGAGGACCTGCAGATAAAAAGAAAACCTGCCAGGTTGTGATTTGTTGTTCAAACAGCAGCTCCACATGATGTCAGACGTCACTTTGCCTGTTTCTGCCGTTAAACACAACACTGCGTGAATCAACATGGTGGAAAGAAGCGGGCTTGCAGCGATACACAAAAAGTCCTTTAATGTATTTTTTGATTTTTTTTTTTTATCTTCTCACTTTTTTTAATGATGGCAATTGATCACCTCTTTTTTGTACAACAAAAGAACAGCTTTAAATGATTGAAAACCCAAAAATGCAAACATATCAAATAAAGTCAAAACCGATTTCTGGATTCCATTGTTTTGCCTTTTTTGTTTCATGCCTCCTTGCGTCGTCCTCGTCTGGTCTCAGTTTGGTTTAAACTCCGTGATCTTGGCACAAAGGTGTGTCAGTCCAGTCCAACGCAACGTCCTGGGTTTCAGTTCAGCTGTTTCTGTCTGGATGGAGGTCGGCTCCTGTTTCTGGGTCTGATTCTGGTCCGGTCGGGGTCAGATGCGGGTGAGTTGGTGCCAGAGGCTGGACGGCAGGATGCTCTCCACCTTCTCCATGATGAAGTTCAGAGGAGCGAACAGGGTGCTGAGGAACTGCAGGGAGACAAACGACGACAGTCACACAAACTTTAATCTGCCACATCAGCAGGACTTGAGAGACAACACAGCATCGTTACAAGGCATGACTTAAATTATTCTACAAGCAGCGTGAACTAGTTACAAAAAACAATGCATGACCTAAAAACAGTAAATTTGACTGATTTCTACATCTCTCAAAAAATTATAAGATTAGTCTTTTTTTAGACTTATATAGTAAATAAGTTAATTGTTTTAAACATTGATCACAACTTCCCAGAGCTCAAACTGGCGTCTTTAAATCGCTAATTTTGCATTAGTCCAAAACTCAAAGACATTCAGTTAGCAGTTATATAAAACAGAGATAAGCATAAATCCACACATTTTAAAAACTAAAGAAAACAAAAATGCTTGTACTCATTATTTTAAGTATCAAAATTCATTCTCCACTTTGGAAAAAGTAGTTTTCTATGAAAAGCCTCATTCACTTGGTTTTTTTTTTAAACTTTACTGTTACACAATTTCTTTACTGACCACAACTCACAGTCTTCATCTTAGAAGAAAAGAAGGCATTAACACAAAGGTTAACTGATGATTCAAACCTCAGAAAAAAATCTAGTTAACAGACTTTGAGATTGTTTTGTCAAACCACTTTTTAAATGTTGCTTCAATTTGGAGGCAAGACGAATGAGAAGTCTGAAGAGAACTGTGGGTAAAATCTTTCAAGTGACTGAACACATGTAAGCAGATCAAACCGTCTGCTGATGAAGACAGTGTGACGGGGTGAAAGCTCTAGAAATTGCCAGTGAGTGAACCTTTTGAGCTGGGAGGGTTCAATCAAAATTTCACTGTTGCTGATTCTGTTAACTCCGTTAAAATGCACCTGAAATTCCTCGAGAAAACAAAACATTTTTACTGTTGAATGTTTCGGTGACTTCAACTCTAGATACTCAATTATTTCTTACAACAAAAAATGTGTTCAAAGTCTCCTTATTTTAACCTCTGAAGCTGATCTAGGCTTAAAAATTCAAACAACAGACCGAGCTCCATCATTTTCAGATTTTTTTTTTTTTTTAAATAAAATCTGCATTTTCACTCTGTGCGTGCCTGCTCGCTGTCAGGCTTCATCCTCGGGTGTGTTTTGGCAACAACCAACGAAGAGGAGGTGAAGGGGAGGGGGAGCTGGGGAGGGGTAATAGGGGCTCCAGCAGAGCATGGGCGGGTCATAGAGGTTCCCACTCTGTCAGATGGCAGATAAAAGCCAGGACATGGTTTGTGGAGGGGAGAGAGAGAAGAGTCTATCTGCACTGCCTGCTCTCCACCTGCATGAATCTGCCTCACACGTCGTATCACACATCTCTGTTCCGGCTTCAAAGAGCACTTCAAAGTTGAGGTGTGTGTTCCATGTGTTTGAAGTGCGTGGAGGGATCGGGGGAGGTTGTCCTGTAATCCAAAAAGTTGGGATGCATCGCTCACATTCAGCAGGTCTGTGTCGACGCTGACCTCGTGAAACGGATGAAGATATCAGCCGTGACGTGGACAACTTATTCAGACTGTGACGGACACTTATCGGCCAATTACGGGTGACTTCAGAGAGCGTGTTTTCCTATTGGCTGCTCTATGCTGCACTTTTTAGCGACAGGTGACGTCACTATGAGGTGACTGGCTGTTGAAACAAGTGACGTGCCTTACTTTCTAAAACTGCAGTTGACACCGTCAGCCGGCTTGAGTCGAGCTGAGACGGACCAGTTTACACCGCTGCAACTTTCCCTGCAACCGTTTCGTCTCACCACGAGTCTTTGGTGCAAACTGAACTTAAGAGAACGACAACAAACGAAATAAAACGCGAGCAAGTACAACTTTGATCCCTGCGACAGCCAATCTGATTTTTTTAAAAAGAAATAAAAACACATAAATTTGGTCATAATTCAAGCAAGTCACAGCCAACTTAAGCACCATAGAGTGATTGTATTAAAGCATTCCGCAACATAAAAACTCCTGTGAACAGGCACAGCTGTATACATGCATCTGACCTGTAGTCAGGTTAAAGTGGAGCAGGCATACAGTGATAATAAAGGTGTGATTTGTCCAACCAACAGGTCCAGGTTCTGACCAGACGAGGTGAGCGACATGACCTGTTTGCTCTGTTTAAAGTCGACTCAGAATAAATAAAATGAGTGCAGGTTTTCTGCTTAGGAAACTATTTAGCTGATGAGCAGTCACATGCATTAAATCTTTGTATTTCTTTGAGAAGTGTCTGCATGTTATGCATTAAAATAGATAGATAAAAAGAAGCTTTCCACCGTTTTTTTCACATTAGTTTAAAAAGTTATATTATTCCTGCACTGCGACTTTATGTGAAAATGTGGAGGGCACACGGCCTGCAGCGGGTAGATGGGATCTGCTGATAGTGTCACATCGGGGGCGAGAGATGAGCTTAGCTGCATTCCAGGTGAGCAGAGCAGCGCTGCGGGCTGCAGGGGAGGCAGCGCCCCCCACTGGCTGCTATGAACACAGGTGGGAAGGCTGAAGGCGGCTCTGTGTTTACTACTGAGGCTGGAGGAGGAAACTAATCCTCAGCAGGTTCTGGACACGTTAATGATCGAGCAGCTTGTAGACTGTAACAAACGTCAACTGGAGCAGAGCTTCTCTTAATGTGAAAGGAAAGTGGCTGCAGCTTTAACCTCAAGCATATTCGTTACACTTGTCTGGTGTTTGTTTTATAATTAAACGAATCAACTTCAATATTTACACGAGACTAACTGATAATAAAAATGTTCACAAATGACCAAGAAACAGGAATTATTACAGACAAAAAAAGAAGTAAATTTGAGAGTCTTCAGTGGAACAAACTGATGTTTGTGTTGGTAGAGCTCTGACAGTGAGAAGAAAATGTATCCTGGAAGTGATGGGGCAGAAAAGGTCACGGAGTCGTTAAAATTAAATTAGCTTTTCCCCCGCGGAGAAAATTTCAGAGCAATCTGCCTGTGAGGTTATAATATTGTGTGCAAAACAGACATTTGGCACATGAAGAAAGGTCTGGGTGTCAGGAGATGTATTATCCATCCTGCAGGTTTTATGGAAATGAAGCGATTAACTTTTAAGATCCCTCGTCGTCAAACAAACTGTAGGTTAAGACGAAAGTTCGTGCCAGAGAAAAGGTCAGTTTGTTTGTGTTGATTGATTTTTGCTGCTTTATCCTGCGGCTAAAATACAAGTTCAGTGTTTTTTTCTTCGACTAAACTTTCTGAACAAGTTACTCAGTGTGTGTGTGTGTGTGTGTGTGTGTGTGTGTGTGTGTACTCACAGCTTTAGCAAACACTCCCATGAGTTCGGGGAACTGGTGTGTGAGCAGAGCCAGCATGGCGGTGAAGGAGCAGAGACCGGCTGTGAAGAGGATGAAGAAGGGCAGCTCCTTTTTGGGGTAGACTGACACCTCGTGAAACACTGCTTCCACATGGGACGGACGCACACACACAAACACACACAACACACACACAATGTTACTTTGGAGCGAAATGTTTGCATCACACAGATCTCAAAAAGGACTTTACTGACCGCAGGTTAGTTTGTTTTTTATTTATCTACACAAAACCTTTTTCCGAGACCTTTTCTAGAATTCTTACCACCTGAAACTACACTGTCCTAATTTTAGAGTCAGTTGACCTCTGACCTCTTAGGAGTTATATCTGTTTGCCCGTCAAAAAAAACAAAGTCAAAATCTTTAAGCCCTATCTGATGTTTGGAGGAAAGACACATCCATACGATACACATCTTGGCTACCAAAACAAATAAACTCTGATAAAAACACAGAGAGGGTGTGTGATATCTCACTCTATTCCAGACGTTAATACACCACTAGTTCTTCACAGAGCAAAATATGTATTTCTTGAAATCCCGTAAGGCTGAATTTTGTACCGAGTTCCTTTAAGTGAAGTGTTGCCGTATTGTCAGATTGCAAACTGCCACCTACTGTATCGCACTGTGTACATACGCAAGTGTACTCGGGAACAGAATGATGTTATTAATGTGAAAGCTGTCCAGGGGGGGTGACGGGAGGGGGGAACAATTGTGCTCGGGCACATTATGAAACAATCATGTCTTATGTGAAAACACCCTCAGATTCAAGGTTTTGTAAAAGCTGAAACGTCATGTGATGAACAGTAGCATTCATATAAATCCACACAAGCACAGCAGAGTGTCCTGCTGCTGCTGGCTGGAATCCAACTTCATCAAGTGAAAGTTTGTGTGTGAAGACAGACGAGCTGCTGAGCAGACAGCAGGACAACACACACACACACACACACACACACACACACACACACACACACACACACACACACACACACACACACACA
>JAPXVT010000026.1:544253-556860 GCA_029823135.1 Acanthurus reversus
CAGCTCAGTGAACGAAGTGATCTTTTTTCTACCAGTAACATTAAACTTATGGCAAGGAATCTACATGAAACGTCAGTAAAGCATCCTTTCGTTTTTGTAACATGTTTTAAAATGCTACGGAAGCATCACAGCCAGCATTCAATCTCCGCACAGATCATCGGTTCATCGTTTATTTTCTCCGCGGGGTGACAGCGTGAGGAGCCCGAGAGGCTGCAGTGAGCAGACCGGCAGGTCTCACATGCAAGCTGCAGCTCCTTGCAAGTCTGAAAAACTTCGTGGCAGATATACAAACAAGCATTATTTGGATAAAATGACCACATATTTTAAATGCACATGTAACATTCTTGCCTAAAAGATAAAGAAGACTTACTGAAGTGATATATTAACAACATTTAAAAACAGCTTTTTGCCTGCTTGCAGTCAACAGACTGCAGTGTGTGTAGCTCCACCCTCTGGGGACCCTTTTTGGTACCCCAACGAAAGGGTGACCAAAATAGGTATGGCATGGTATGATTATTTGGTACCCTCAAGTACTCTCTTGACAGTGGAAACGCAAAAAATACATAATGAACTGTACCAAACTGAACTGTACTGCTCAGTGGAAACTGGGCTTGAGTCACAGAGCCTCTCCTCTACCTCTCATCTTTATAGATGTACTGAGTGAAGACATATTGGCCTTTACATGGATTCACCTCATCACTGTACCTCATTAAACCGTAGTGTCATTGACATTTCACACAGTCAGTGCATACGTAGCAGCTGTGACCTTTCCCTCACTTGGCCAGAGCCTTCACTGACTCGATGGGTTAGATATTAGAAAGCCAGCTGTGAGGGCTTTTGATTGTTTGCCTTGAATCACCACTTTGGGTGCTTCCAGGTGCAAAAGTCTAAAAGGTTATCCATGCTTTCAGTCGTGGATGTCCTCCACGGCAACGGCTGATTGAATGCAGACAGAAAAATGGATGAAAAACAGATTCTGATTGTGGACTTTTTTTTTTTTTTCCAGGCAGGGCAGCGCAGTCTGCCCTGTCAAAGGTAGGGCAAACATTTCTGGCTGAGATCACATTACCAAAGCGGTGCACAGGTTCTAAATAAAGATTCCTGACCAGTCTGATCTGGCTTTGTGGTGAATGTGTGCTGTGTCTGACGTCTGTGTGTGCCACACCATTCAGCTAACTCACACGGATTCTTTCTGCGCTTCAATTTTTAAAACCCCAGACTTCCATACAGAACTTAATTGTGGATGGGACTGTAACAGTTTAAGTCAATGTTCACTGTGATAAATGAAAGAAAGTTTGTCTGACTGTGCTGTAAAATGTCAAAGTAAAAAAAAAAAAAAAAAGAAAAAAAAGAAACTTTTGCAGGCATATTTGTGTATTTTCAAAGACCATTGATTTCCTGTTTCCAGAGCGGAGGAATGACCTTAACAACACAGAGGCTGCGCTGCCCCATCCCTGGCTGACAAAGCTGGAATCTTGTTTTTGCAGTATTGTAGGACAAAACCCAGTCCTCAAAAAGATTTTACTCCTGATGCATGAATTTACTCTCTGGGGGATAACAAGCCTGGGAAAAATGCCCTGCAGAATCTGTCTGAGCCCAGATACAAGCTATCAGAGCACTGCCAGCATTCACCACCCAAATATGAAGACATATCTTATGCCATTTCTTCAATTACAGCACAGCTCTAATGGTCACTGTGGGCTATGGCTGTTGATATGGTTCCACAAAATGGTCCATAAATCTCTCTTTACACTCTGACCTTTTGAAACCTACGGCTGTGCTCAATTTATAATGCTTATTCCCAGGGGCGTCGGACAGAGGAAAAAGGGAACTGAGAATACAGAGCCCTCGTGTGAGGACGGCCAACAGAGATACTAAGATGAATGAATGTGCTTGGCTCCATAGCGAATGCATACGTGCAATATTGTGACTGTGCTAAGCCAATGCTTATTCCAGCACCTGGGATGACTCACTTTGAGCGACTGAGCTCAGCCAAGTTCAACCTCCAACCTGCAAATTCACTGGGATCTTCAAGTGACTGAAATGAGATGCAAATGGTGGTGTGAGAATTTTCTAGACGGGTGAGGATTTATGCAAAACAAGCCATGCATTGTTTGAGGATGACAGCGGATGACGGTGCCGTATCAACTTTAAAGAAGGCGGACACAGCGAGGCGCACACCTGTATGAGCCTCAGTTGATCCATTCAGACTGTAACCAAGTCAAAACTCCAGCCTGAAAGAATATCCTCTGTCAAACTGTTTGGCAGGTAACTCTGTGGCTCATAAGCTGCTGGTACTGCAGGCAGTAGGCAGTTTATCTTTGGTGTCATCGGGCTACAATGCCATAAATAACATTTCAGCACATTATAATTCAGGTGGTCTGGAAGAACATTGCACTTCTGCACCTCTCTTTGGCTCTATATTCAGGCTTTAGAAAATGTCGAACAAGACGGGCACTCTGGGCCAATCACTGGTCATTTCAGAGAGCGTGTGTTCCTATTGGCTGCTCTACGCTGTGCTTCATAGCGACAGGTGACATCGGTGCAAGCTGACTGGCCGTTGAAACAAGAAACGTGTCTTACGTGAGACAGACCAGTTTACTCCACTGCAACTCAACCTGCAACCGTTTCCTCTTGTCCCGAATCTTTGGTGTAAACTGGCCTTAAAGGAGAGAGCGACAACAAGCTAAATAACAGCGAGGGGAGGGTGCAGTGGAGTTGCTTCCTTAGGAGCCTCATGCTAAAGCCGGCTTCATTTCCAGGAGCTACCGACTTATCCGTAATGATCCGTATTTTGCATTTATATAAATACTATAGCGCGATACCAGCAAAAGGGTGCATTTTGTTCACTTCATTTCACCCGAGAAAGAAAGCATTTTGAATCTGTATCATTAGCAGCTTTAGATCCAGACATCCAAATCTGTCTCTGTGACGTCTCTGAACATCAACCTGCTCTATTCAAACATGGACTCAATCATTGACTACACAAATTTAATAGAGAGCGGGCAGGGTTACGTCCAGGCAACATGTTTGGACTTCTGCGTTCACACAGCTCGGCGGGTGATGCAAGGAGAAGCCAAGGGTAACACTTGGGGTACATGTGGAAAAGATGCTGAAGGCTTACTGTCTCTCTCTATGGTTATTAAAGCTATCAGTAGTGAAACAAAAAGGGTCTGCCTGTGTCAGAACCAGCTGAATCCCAGGGGGATGCCACAAGTAATTCTAGTAAATGCGAGAAACCCCAAAATAAATTAAATTTGAGGAAGTGAGTTAAGAGAAAGGGGCTTGTGAAGTGAACTGCTGACAGTTTGATGGGGAATCTAACAGTCTACAGAGCAACCTTTGTGTGGTAAAGGGGAACTGAGAAAAAAAAACCTGCTGTGAATACAGGTGTTAATGAGGAAGAGGAAGTTGAAGTATGTTATCAATGCAATTTATTGCTTTCAGTTTAAGGTTCCTGACATGAGGTTACTTAGAGTACAGGAGTATCTGTGGCTTTTCACTTTCACAGTCTAGAGTGACTGCATGCATGTCACAACTATAATCTATTAAAGGAATCTATGCTGACACTAAACGCAACCGAGTTCAAAACCTCTATCTTTGATTCGACTGCTTGACAGCACAGAAGGATTTAAGACACTAATAATTTGTACAGCGTGCCTAAGTCACACTCCTTCCTGTGGACCCCATGGGACCTTAGTACCAAAAAATATAAACGGCAGTCAATGGAGAGAGGACAATTATGTTTTGATCCTGTTTGACTGGTGCCCTGAATAACACATGATGTTGTCAATTTAAATGGCAATTTTTAATGTGAAGAAAGGCTGAAACGAGGGCTGCAACTAACGATTATTTTCATTATCGATTAATCTGTTGATTATTTTTACGAAAAAATGATAAATCGTTCATTCCATGAAATGACAGAACAGCACTAAAATTGTTCATTCCTAATTTCCTGAAGGCCAGTGTTACATCTTCAAATTGCTTCTTTGGTCCAAACAACAATTTTACAACTAAAAGATTACCAAAATAGTTGCTATCAGGGTTTAAAGAGATTTCTAATAAATAGAAACAAAATGCTTTTCTAGACTTTTACAGAGGGGGTTCTTCAGACCTGCACTTCATATGGAACACACACCATACATTACCACCGTGCTGTGCAAGAGGAGCCAAGGTGAGAGACAGAACCAGTGGGGCCACTTTAAATGTGACACATAAAGCACCTACTCCCCATGATTTTGGTTATGACTGTTTATTTCCAACGCGTACATTTTCACACAAACTGCTAATAAAACTCCTCCACCAGCAGCCTCTGCGCGCCCAGCGGCTCACCTGCCCTCTGTATCTGCAGCCAGCTGGCACTCTGAAAGAGCACATTCTTCCATCTGCGGCTCAGTACAGTCACAGGAGACTCATCCCTGGCTGCTGGGAGCGCAAGGACACACGTAATGCCAACTGCACTACTGAGCCAACATTAAATGCCCAGCAGAGACAAACACTTGAGGTCCACGAGCCCTAACGAGTACTGAGATCTAACGTCAGGTTTGGGCTTACGTTTTTTTTTTTTTTTAACTCGCTACCGTTTACCAAAACTGCAACTCTAGGACACACCGGGGACATCCCTCTGTTAGAAGTGAGGAAACTTGGCAAACGTACAGCATGAAGCAATAACACCGGGACACAAATGACACTGTACACTCTGGAGTACCAGATAAGAGATACAGCATTCACTCATGATGGAGACCATAAAAAACAGCACAACGCTCTGCTCCATGGAGTTGGCTTATAGTTCTCAGTATTGCGAACTGATCACGTCGTAACTCGGAACACTGTATTAAAGCTCTACTATGCATTTAAAATTAGCCACGCACGTACCCAACTGCGAGGATCCCCATTTAAACTTGGCTAAAGTGTTAGCCACTCATCCTGCTAGCTAACTGCTAACTGGCTAACGCTTGAAAGAGTAAAAACATTTAAAAGTGGAGGCACTGTGAATGGCAGCGTTCTGGGGATCGTTGACGCGATTTCAGTTAAGAGCTTACCTCAGTTTGTATGTGTGCAGAAGCCAGTTAAGTCCTTATTCGTAGCTAGCATTTCTTCCAGCAGTAGTTCAACATGTGTCTAGTTTCCAGCAGTAGCAGCGGACTCTGTGTAGACGTGTCTGCAAACTCTGCAGTCTGGCTAACGTTAGCTAAAAGTTACCCGCTAGCCACCGGCTCGCTAACCTGGACAGTTAGCTGCCGCCGCCTCTAGATGTCGTTGTCACTGATTTACCTGTGTCTCGACAGCCACTCATGAATTCTGGCTAAATAAAATAGGAAAAAAATACATGAATATACGTTTGACGGATCAACACAGGATCACTATCAATAGTCCATAATGAGATGGGCATTAGCAAGTTATCAACCGTCAAACAGTCTGTCCAAACTTCATCCTTCTGCGCAGGCGCAATTGTTCAGTAACTTTATATTGGACAAAGTGTACAAATTTTCCACAATACAGCAGCACTTCTGATTATCATGCAGAATTTCTTTACAGTCTTTGTGCTTCTAAAACGTGTTTTTCTGTACAAAGTTCAATGTCAAGCAAATATTTAAAATGTTTCTCAAAAAGCAGAGAAGAGGTAGAGAATATCCGAGTAAAACGTTTTTGATTGACACTGGTATAAATGATAAATGTTAAATATATATAGAGAGATATAGATATATAGATTAAGATTGTGGTTGAAGAGGGTTTTGAGGAACCTTTGTCTGTTGCCTTGATGTGATGTGAGAAGATTTTTGTCTCCAGTTTAGTATTAAAACTTTTCAGAAGTCAAGTGAATGGCAGTTACATCTTTTTTCACTTTGACATCACTTATTTTTTCTCAGTCACAAGAATGGCTCAACACTCAAGTGACTGTTACTTGACAGTGTTCTCTTGTTCTACCTCTGCTTTCATATCATCTGAAAAAAATGAATGTAAGACTATTGACCAATGAAGCATCAAAATCACAAGCAGCTTGTTGGGAACTTGGTAGAGCAGTTGTTTACTGGTCAGATCTGATTGCATAGAAAGGTGTGTTAAAGGGGAATATATTAGTTTTTTTATCAATTGGTGACACAAAAAACTGATGTAAATAATTATTTTGAAAGCACTGGGATCATGATGCCCTATGCAGTCCTATAAAATAAAATCCAAAATCCATAATTCATTTCATAAATTAAAAAAATACAAATTTGTACCAACATGTAGCATTCTCATCATCCTTTGACTCCAAAAAACCATGAACTCTTGTTTCCTACGGTGTCTCATCAAGGTATTTAAGTTTTTACTTAATAATTCTAGTCGCTCCTGGCACTTAGGATTTGATCACACGGACATTTTTTTACAGGTTAATTAGAAAACACAAGTTTAGCAGCAAATTGGTGATTCTATCTCAAAAATATCTCAGTATAAAATGCAATCATCCTAATTAGTTTCCAAAGTGTGGTTCAATCTCTCCAATCAAGGACATATTTTTAATATCACTGTTAATGCCCTCCTGTGATATACAACAAATTCACCTGTCAGAAGCTCTTGTTAAGCGCACAGTGAAGTGAAATCATTTTCATCGTAAATGGCAGGTGTGAGATTTAGGACCTCAAAGACCTTTAACTTAAAGTTTTACGTTCATTTCTATCATTTCTGTGTGATGATAAGGGATAAATTATGAGTGAGTCAGTAAATAGAAAATTTGTCATTTAATGCAACATAATTGTGACTGAATTACAATTAATCTCATGGAAATAAATCACCAAACTGACAGACAGGATGTTTCATACAGGTATATATTACAATGTGCCTTGTTATATAATACAGTCAGGTTCTGTTTTTAATAAAAATAAGCACTGGAGGAGAAAGTGATACGTTTCGATTTTATTGTAAATTGGACATTATGCACATTACTTAGCGACTGATGACTTGTTAATTAAGCTTGTTAAGTGGTCACAGAACTCTCTGCGCTGAGAGAGAGTTCAGACGACGTCAAGTCAAAAAGGCAATTTAGCCGGGAGCACTGCGAGCTTGAGAGCTTGCATACAGGACAAACGGTGAGGGAAGTACCAAAATGAGGGATCAAGAACATTGAGTGGCTGACAGTGGTGACTGCTTGTGCCAAAGATACCAGTCAGTTAACACAAAGAGCTTCTTTTTTTTTTTTTAAATCGTTGACCGTATGGGACATTAACCGTGAAGTGAAGAGAGGCTTTTTTTTTTTTTAAAAAGCCCAATATCTGCTCTATTTTGTGAATGCAGACAAATTCTCCCAAAAATTATTTGTTTCACCATTATCGCAAATTCAAACCATTTTTCAGCAGGTCAAATAAAAGGCGTGGTCTCACTGACACAATAAATATTGTACATGTGATTTTGTTGTTCGTAAGGATGTGTTTGCATATGAGCGTCTGCTCCCTTTCCTATGTTTTGTTACATTTTTCCCCAAATATGATTATTTCTATCTTAGATTGAATATACAGAGGAGTTTACAGTATCTGTATAAAAACAAAGTAACTGCTAAAAGTAGACATCCAATGTGTAACGTGCCATCTGCTTGTGAGACCAAACCTTTCTTTGTCCCGGTTTCTCTAATTTCTGTACAAAGACGATACAACTATCCAGTCATGCAATGTTGTTCGGGGAGGGGATGGGATGGGGGGCAAGTTGTCTGTTATGTTCTCCGTTGTTTTTAAGCGTTCTGCATCTCCTTGCCAATCTTGTAGCTCAGGATCTTGTTCCAATCGATCTTGGTGCGTGTCACAGGAAGCTGGCGGCGTAAGGCTTTGAAGGTAGTGTCCGACATGGTCTGGTAATTCTCGTTGATGGCCGTCTGCAGGGCAGAGTGGGGGAGAGGAGAGGAGAGGAGAGAGGAGTACATAAAAGGTTAATTTAAGTAAATTTAAATGCTTCCCAGGTTTAAAAAGTCTGTGTGATGTATGATCAGTGTGGAAACCTTTTCGCTGCCAGAAGCTGAAAGTGGAGGATGAAGAGCTAAAACCTTTACCTCGGGCTTGAAGGATTTTTACTGAATTTGAGTATCGGATAAATGTTAAATATAGTGAAGATTTACCTGTGGCAGTATTTTCGAAGTTTTTGGAAGATCAGATAAGTTTTAGTTTCTTTAAATATTTGGATGGACAATAGCCACAGTTTTACAAACCTGATAGTCATTCTCTGCAGCCTCCATGATCTTCACAAACTCCTTTGCAGTTGAAGCCTCATTCTGAAACATGAGAAGACAAAGAATTCACTTCAAAAGTAGAGAAAAAACGAGCAGTAGCCATGCATCAAAAACTTCAGGGAATACACAACTACAACTAAACACTCAAGTGCCACGACTGAACATTTAAGGAGATCAAAGCCCATTCATTTTTTTTTTCATCTGTTTATGTGCACATTAAAACTGCTCAGTTATACTCACAGAAATCGACATGGACTCCTGAACCTCTTTGTGGCTCACCAGCTGAACGTTGCCATCTTCATAATAATGAACCTGGAATTATTAAAGGTTTAGTTTTGCTTCACAGTGCACTGAAAATTCATTCTGTGACTCAAAAAAATAAAGAATTAAGAACAAAGTGCGGAAAGGGAAGAGCAACACAGGCTGTGTGGAGACACGACCAAACATTCAGAAACATAATGAGAAAATAATTTTAAAATGACAGAGATGAATAACCAGAAACCCCAAATTGTCTTTATTTTCAGAAAAAAAAGTGACTTAAGTGTAGCAGAGTCGTTTATTAAACCTGTCAGATAAATACAGAAGGGAAAGATTTAAACAAAGTACCTGGATTTTCATGATTCCTGCCACTTGAGTGGTGGAGGGGGAGATGGTGAACTTCCATTCTGACCTCCAGCGTCCATTCCTGTACAGAGAGGAAGAGGAAAAACAGACTTTTTAATGATTTAAAGATGTAATGATGCAAAAACAATAATGAAGGATTGTTTATAACATATCTCATCTATTATATACCCTGACTCAAAAAACATCTAGGGAACATTCTACAGGTTAACAGGTTCATTGGTGACAGGTGATGGTATCGTAAGTGGATATGAAAGGAGCAGTCGTTCAAGGGTGAGGCGAGGTTCACCACTTTGTGAACACATGATTCTATAAAGGACGTTGCTGCATGGCAGCTGAAACACTTTGTAAAACTGTTGGTAAACACAATTTGATTGTGTTTTTATTTATGCTTTACACAGTCCCAACTTTTTATTAACCGATCAGTGTTGTATTATTGATAAGAACAGATGTCTGTCCACTTCAGTGATGAATAATCACCATGGTAACATCGGACGGGCATCCTGATCATGTTTGATGAAAAGAAGACGAGCAGAAACATTTACTTTGTTAGTATTCATAATAGTTTGTATACACAATGTATAGGAGCACCAATAAAAAAACATATTTTTTTCCAAACCTTTTTTCAACATTTTTTAAAAAGCCACAGATGTTTTTTTTCCTACAGAAAGCAAAGAAAGCTCTGTACATGAACAAGCAACAACAGAATTCCTCATCATGAGCAGCGACGTCAACAAACTGCTGCTCAAATTCATATCATCTCTGAAGCAGAAAAAAATGAACATAAAAAAACAAGACCAGCTGCCTGCTGCTTACCTAGAACACTACGTTACACAAACAGCTTCTGATATTTTAAACACAAGATATGTAAGAAATGTACTTTTCAAAAATTGTGAAAAAGTGCAATACAGGTTCAGCTGTTTACAACTCAATAGATTATTTCCCAAATGGAGTCCGGTCCTTTTTCTCGCCCATTTGTTTTCATTCATTTTTTCCCCAAAAAACTTGTTCCTTGTTTGTATCCGTAGTTTAAATCTCTTACAGTTATATCGACATTCATGATGATGTACATTTATGAGAAACATGGTATTCACAAAAGTAGAGCAAATTACTAGGATTGCAAATGACAAATTTCTTTGGGTAAGAGGGTAATGAAAAACTAGTTTCTTAGATGAACTTTTTTTGCTTTTTACATCGGATTTGTGTACAGAACAAGCTTCTTCTTTTTCTTCTTTTTACTTCATACAAAAACTACCATGTAAAAAAAAAACTGGGAGTCCCATTCAAAAGGCCAACATCTTTGCATCTTAGAAGATTTGTAAAAGAACCCGGGCATCTGATGAAGAACAACAGGAAAACCCAGCAAACGCGCTCCGCTGTGGGGAAAATGCACGTGTGGTTCAGCAGGACAGACGTCTGAAACCAAATGTTGGTTTTTTGGAAACGACACACACATTCGACCGAACACCTCATTATAAAAGACAACTCATCCGTTGCAGGTGACTGACTGATTGACTGGGTGCCATGTGAGGATTTTAGGAGGGGTGGGGGTCAGCGCCCTGAGTCCTAGGTACCCCTGACCTGTGAGGAGATACTGTCAAGTCCCACAGAACTACATAGAAACTGCCATGGCAGTGAGTGACAGCACGACTTCGTGGAGAGCCGAGTCGTTCTCGACCGTCCCGTATACAAACACGTTGGTAAGGCTTTTAAAACGGAGCTCCCACAACGAACAAAAGACTGAAAAAGAAGACGTTTTTAATGTACAAAGTGGGCAACACAATGCCAGAGAAGAATGTACTGTAGAAACACACCAGGCTTCTCTCCCCTTTTGATATGAAAACTGAGCTTCAGGACTCATTTGTAATCCCACTTTTATCCCAAATAATAATAACAACGAAATATGGGAAACATCAAAAGAATGAGGCAGTTTAAAAAAAACACAACGTATGTACATGTTTATAAGGATATGTGTGTAAAAAAATAATACAATAACATAGAAAATAATAAAAAGTCATGGCACAATATATGACACAAGTGGGTAAAAACAAAAAATGACCATGTTTATGAATAATGTCGGCTTGTAAAAAGGGGGGGGGGGGCTGATATCCAATGTTCACTTCACTGAAACTGCCCGATATACAAAATGCACAAAGAAAACACGAATCAAACAAACACTGTGTGTAGACTGCGCCGCATGAGCACCAACATCAAAACCAGCATATTTTTGGACTTTCTCCTTTTGACTTGACATTGAATCAACAGTTGCCTCATCTTCAGTGAACATTCGCAACACAAAAAAAAAAAACAAAAAAACAAAAACAACCCCAACCGTACGTATTTTTGCTGAGGAAAAAATTCACAATCTTCCGGTTGAAAGCCACCGATGTTTTTTTTTTTCAAAGTTCATTGTCTCTGAGAATGGTTCTTCATAAAAAGATGAAGCGTGTCACTTTTTCTTCCCTCTCATGGCAATCTCCTTCCTGAGACTGAGCAAGGCGAGCCGAAAAAAGTCCCTAAGTTTCAGTCTGGAGGTTGTTTTTATTTTCATTTTTTCTCTGCGGGGGGACATGAGAGTTTTTTTCTTGGGCACAAGAAGCCATTTTTGTGTCCACCAGCCTCTGGTTCCCGAGGTTTATGTTTGGATGTGTTTGTCTGATTGAGAGAGTGTGTGTGTGTTGGTACAGAGAAAGTGTGTCTGTGTGCGTGCGTATGTGTGTGTGCATGCTCATGGCGCTGTAGTGATGGCGTTCAGGTCCTTCATCAGGCCCTCCAGGTGGGCCATCTCCTCGGTCAGCTCATCGGGCTCGTAGCTCTGAGGGAGAGGAACAGGGTTACTGCGAGGGGCGGGGGAGGGGCAGGGGGGGAGGGAGGCAAGCACCTGGAGGGAGGAAGGGAGGGAGGAGAAGAGAGGAGAGGAAAGGAGAGGAGGAGAGGGTCAGTCAGGGATCTCTCACAGAGGACAGGGGGAGTCGTATGGGTGGGGTGAGGCGAGCTGGGGGAGGGGATGGGTCAATGGGACTGAGGTGTCATAAATGAGGCAGCAGACAAAAAGCAAAACATCCAGAACCAAAAGAGAAAAAAAAAAAAAGGCGATGCCAACAGGTGGTCAACAGCCAATCAAGGATTAGCACACGGACAACAGATTTAATGGTAAAAAAAAATAAAATAAAATGAAATCATTCCAGTTATGAGGTTTGTTAAGATCAGTCGTTAAATGGATTGATCAAAAGGCAGCCGACGACGCAACGAAAAAATGGTGTGATTGAAGTTGGAAAGAATAAAAAGAGAGAAAGAACAAACAGAAAATGTGGTTAAAACCAATCCAGCTGAAAACTGTAAAATCCAGTGCCCAAACAAAACCTGACATGGATTTGGAAGGAATATGTGATCGGTAGAATTTATAAGACAAGACTTGATAAATTTTTACATATTCGCCACGGTTTGGCCTGGAGGAAACAGACTGCATTGCTACAAGTAGCCAGTGTGGGGCGCTATACTCACGCTGTCTACATCTTCCAGCATCTTGCTGGTCTCCGGCACATCTGGAGCGTTGGGTACGGTGACAATCATCGGTGTTCGTGTCCTTCCTAGTGTCCCAATGGAGGCTGTTTTAACAACGTGAGGGTGAGTAGGAGGCCCTGAGTATGACACATACACACACACACGCACACAAACAAACACACACACACGCACAAACAAACACACAACAGTCAGTGAAGGCAACAAATGACAGTATGAAATGGATAACTGCTCTCTCTGTCGCTGATAAACTTTAAACCACTTTCT
>JAPXVT010000026.1:586122-600796 GCA_029823135.1 Acanthurus reversus
CCACTGTTGCTTATGTGCACTGGTTTTTCTATTTTGCTGCTGCTGTTTTAATGTATTTATGTATTAATATTAAGAACTGTTTTACTTCCTCTGTTGTGATGGTCAGTGACCTCTTTCATATTAAGAACTGCACTATTTTTGCTGCTAATTTCCTGTTGAGTGATAATTGTTTAGTACATTGAGGACTGTTTCCTATCTGCTGCTGTTATTTATCTATTCATGATTTTCTTTTTCATCTGAGAGAAGCCATTCAGAATTTCGTTGTACCTGTGTGTATGATGACAGTGACGATCATTCTGATTCTGATTCTGATGAGTCTTTAAAACTTTGGCCATCCCCTTAGTTTTGCATTGGATTGAAAGTTTCACATGCAATTTGACACTGGACAATTATTGTATGGCTGTTTTTGAAATTTGATGCAAACATTGAAGCACGATACACCTACTCTAGTGCCATCATCAGGTCAAAATTTTAATTTTTACCAGTATTTTGGTTTATGTATTAAATGCCAGCAAACAATGAAAATGTCAGCATGCTAAAATGGTAAACTATACATATTAGCGTATTAGCACTTCAAGCATAATGCCATTACCTTTAGCTCAAAGCAGCGCCTCACAGAGATGCTAATATGGCTGTAGAGTTACTGTCATTAATTCAAGGGAAACAGTTTATTCTTAACTCTGAAAATGACTAAATAATCTCAACTCAAGGTCTACTAACTCACTTGTTCTGGAGCTTTTAAATGTAACAGGAGACTTTCCATAATTCTTAACAAATAACAGACTTCAGCTAACATATTAATATGAAAATAGGTCTGAATTAATTGAGGTTTTATTGAATTCTGCAGGTCTTATTGAGTGACAGCAGTAAATGCAAATTCACTTTCCTTTCACCGTATCTTTGCTTTGGTTTGTTTCAGCCCCTTAAAATTGGTTTCCTTTGAAGATGCTGTTGCCACCTGCCATGTGTGGCCAAAATGAAACTTGAACATGACATTTTTCTGGCTGAAAATGTCGATAAACACAAGTTTTCAAAATTACTACCTCCCTGTGGCCTTCTGGGACTTCAGTGCCCCGCTAAGCCACAGATATGGGCTTTCAACGCCAGTCTGGCTGTGATCACACTCCCCTGGAATTCCTCGGTACACCAGCACTCCCAGTCCTGATTATTGGTCCTTTCAAAGCGATTACAGTTCTGTCTGAGTGATTGTGAAGTTATTCTGGTTAGGAGGCTTAAAACCAGACCGCTTAGTCAGTGAGAAATTTGAGAATTTCTAGAACATTTCTAGTTTGAGTTCTCAGAAAAGTGCAAGCCATGATGAACCTTTTCTCAACTCATCTGCAGAGTCATAAATTAAGATCCGCTGACACTGGCGTGGGTTGGATGCTGGAATGAACATCGTCAGCCAACGAACCTGTCGGTCTAAATTCAAGAAGAGTACATGAATTATGGACTAAGGCCTCGCTCACAGACACATCTCGCAGCTCACAGTACAAATATAGGAAAAGATGCTCCCCTTTGATTTGTTAAAAGTAGAGAAAAAGTGAGTTCTGATAAATAGTGTCCAGTGAGGAGAGAAGAAATGTGCCGAAATGAGATATTCATCACCTTAAAACACACACTGAGATGATTCATTGTGAAAGAAAACATAGAAATCATCCAGTTTTGGCAGCATGACCGACTCAAACGATCCACTCGATCTTTCTTCATGTCAATACTTTTCTAAGTTTTGACATTAACTTAAATTTTAAAATTAAACATCATTTATTAAGTAAAACTCAGTGTGTCTGAACAAATAAAACTGGATGCAAATGATTCGTCGTTTTTTCTTCTGCACTCCATGGATGTTTAGAGGAAAATACCTACATTGAGCCTTCGGGGGAATAAACATTTTTTCTTTGAGTGTTATCACACAATCCGTGAACTTCAAGATGTTTTGCGGAATGACAGGAATGATCTACTCGATGCCACAGCTTTTTTTCTATAATACCTCAGTGATGTGATAATTAAAGGCATTCAATTTTAATCCCAGTGTCAATGCAACAGATGTTGAACAATATAGCTATGAGTGTGATGGGTGTTATCATCACCTGGATATGGAAACATAATGGAGGAAGAAAATTAGCAGCAGTTAGCAGACATTATGTGCTGAGTGCATCCACGAGCTTCGTCACATAGAGAGTGTGGATGAATAATTAGACTGTTCTTTGCTCTAGGCTCCAGTTTCGGTGCTCAAGAGGATTAACAGTGGATACAAGTGGTTAGCTTCGCTATTCAAGCTGTGTGTTTATGATGCTAAGTTTTTATGGGGTTTTTGAGTTGCTGATCCAATTCGACACGATTACCCAGACAGCTGTGGCATTTAGAAGTAAACTCAGCTATCATATTCATGCTATTGAGCTTTGATTTGCAGCTGTCGTTTTCTGCTGGTGCAGCTTATGTGATCTTTTTTTTTTTTTTGCCTTCATGTGGAAAAAGGTTCTCTCATAGATATTTAATTAATTTGCATTACTCATGGGAACAATACACCTGGAGACAGACACGCTGAGTCACTTACTTTGTCCAATTTAAAACACAAAAGAGAAAGTGCTGCAGAACTTAAAACAGATTCCTCCTCACATGTAAACACTAACTTTTACTATCTTGCACTCGTAATTAAAGTGATGTCCTATGAACTCATGTATGAAGTCAAGCACTAATTATATTCTTCTGTAACTGATCAGTGCTACGAGTTGATCCATGACTCACTGCTGCAGCTGCAGTGCAACGATGCTTCAAAGTTAAGCACTTGACTTTCTTGTGGTGTTCCCATTATTTTGTCCAGCAGCCATATATTGTGTCTATGCAGGTGCAGAGGAGTTGCAGCATCAATAGGGGGTGCCAGCAAGTCAAAAAACTCACAAATCTCTCTGCTTCAATAACTAAACCATAAAATATCTGATAAGAATCATTACTGAAGGCATCCAAGGTGCAAATATGTGGTGTGTGTGTGTGTGTATGAGTGTTTAGGGGGTGGTGGGTGTACTTTGCCACTCAGTGCCATCTACCTCCCCAGTGTCTCGTTGACCAAAACTTATTAACAGTTTAATGAGTATAAGTTGACTCACAGGGTCAGAATGATATTGACTGGCTTCAGTTGCTTTATCAGATAATGAGGTTGTGTGTGTGTGTGTGTGTGTGTGCACATGCATGTCAGTACCTGCAGACTACAACGGTATTCATCCCAAAATCTTTCAAGGATCACACACTCCTCTCCTGCTGACTTGAATGGTTGCTGTTAAGTTTGCAGAATAAAATATTTTAACATTTATGAAAACTTTTCACTCCTGAGGCAAATCTTCACTGCTCATCTGTGTCCTCAGCATGCAGTGATGATAGAGATCTTTCACCTAAGTAGAGATGGCAGTGCAACAGTGTAAATCTGCTTGTTAAGTAGTAAATTAAAGTGGTAATTTTGAAGATTTGAGTTAGATCGTTTCTACCAGCACCTTTGACAATAAGCTGTAATTGCAGCCACGCTTTTGGACCTCATCTCCCAGAGTTCATGTGGAAACCAAACAGTGTCAACGGTATGACGTTGACAGATCACCTGTTTCCTTTTTTCAGAACACTGAGTTTTCTTTTTCTTTGGACCTGTACTTGAACTTGGACTGTCGTTGCCTGAATGCTGCATTTTCTTCATGCATTCATCTGACATTGTCGACACAACTAAGATCAAGCCTGTGGCATCAACTCAACCCACAATCTGGGCAGACCAGCCCCTGCCGTTTGACGTAAAAAGGCGTCACTAGCTGTGCGCTGCTACTGATTTAGCGATGGAATGTCCACACAGATATCCAGATAGCAGAAATTGGCAATGCAGCAAATACAAGTGCTTTCATCACTGAGCCATAGGCTCAGTCAACATTGTTTTTCCTCATTCTGTGGTGATGATTTAACAGTCAAAGGTCCTACACAATAAAATCCACAATAAATAGTAAAATATAAAATATACATATTTCCAACAGAGCAGACATTTAATCTGCAAAATGAACTGTAAGGGATAAGGGATTGCTTATTACATGGCTGTTTACCAAAGAAATTAATAATGTGACACAATGTATTGATTTAAAAATTATTTTATTGATTTAAAAATGAACGGATTTCTTTCACTAAAAAAATAGTCTGTTGGATTCTACTTTTGGAACCTCTTGCAAAGCAGCGCAGGCTGCAAGTTCTTTCCTAAAAGAATTAACTCCTCAACCAGCGTAACTGCCTGTGAATTTTAGATTTCATAACCTGCGCCTCTTGACAGGACAAAGGAGTGTGGAGACAAATGCGTTTGCAAATCCCCCGCAGGATGCAGTTTCTCCACAGCCTTTTTTCACACAACATCGGCGACACTCTCCAAGTGTCTGTTTCACATCAAAGAGGACATGTCTGAAACTGTCACATTGGTTGGGCCTAATGCATTGAATCTATCCCATCCTCATCCTGTCACTTTACCTTCTCACAAAGTACAGTAAATGGAAAATAAGACACACAGACGGTGTAACAAACTTTTTGCCTTGCAGTTCAAACATGGGCCTGTTCATGGAGCTCCCTTATTTGGATAAAGTGGGCTTCAGACATTTCACAGTCACACTCACATATTCAAGTTTTATTTGTCAAGACTGGTTTTATAGAGTCAGTGGGATGGTAATTGTTCATACAGGACATGTAAACTGGAACTATGACTGATAAAATGACTTTTAGAGGAGGGACAATCAGCGTTTTGCATATTAGGCTAAAAACAGTAAAGCGGAACAGTATCTGTAATTTATATAATGAAATAAAGTGTTAGGCCTGTAAATAGGCTATAAGATCAGATATTTTATAATTCCAAAGGGTGATTTTGCAACCAGGTAAAGCATGACCTAACAAGACAGGGCGACACAGTTGTTTCCGTTACAGTACATTTACTGGACCTCTTTCCGTGGATTGATATGATAGGACGTGAACCTCCAGCGCTGGTCAGAATGGCATCCCTAACAACGATCTGTTATTCACAGCAACAGTCTGTTATACAGAAATAACAGACCTTAGAATGTCATGATTGACCAATCAGAATCGAGTATTCAAAAAAGCCTTGTCATAAGTTGTGATAGTAGAAAGATAAATTTACATTACTTTCATACTTTTACGTTTGTAGTGTCAGTCTGCATATAGGAGCAGTGTGTGTGTGTGTGTGTGTGTGTGTGGGCGCGCGGGTGTGTGTTGGGGTTCTGCAGACCCTCTGGTACACATACCAGCACTGCTGAATCACCTGATGACTCCAGCACAAAAACCTGCATCCCGTTTAACTTTTTACTGAGATCCCATCAACAGCCGCACCTGCCCGCTCTTTGAACACGCGTGTGGTCGTGTTTTCAGTGTATATCACTTACAACAGGAGACAGGCAAACACACAGAGACCAAAACACACAGAGTGACACAAGTAGAAAAGGGCAGACGACTTAAAGGCTGCTGGTGTTGACTTTAGAGGGGATTAGGAACAGGGAGTGGAGAGGCTGATTTCAGAGTGATCATGGGTTCGTGTTACAATGAAGTGAATGCACAGATTACATTAACTTAATGCTTTAAAATGTTTACAATTTGTCAGCATTACTTACTTTTAAAATTTAAATGTTATTTTTTGACTGTTAAAACACCTAAGAAGTCAGTCTTGCATTCAATTTCTTGCTTTCTGCAGCGTTGTTGAGTAAAAAGACAACATGAGTTACAAAAGTTATTAAATTTGTGACTTTTTAAAGTAATGTAAGACATCTTTTACATTTACATGCACGCACAAGACTGTAATGAGTCAAAACACAACTTAAACTCCCGATCAGAGGAGACCAGTAGCAGTGGAGGCGGCGGAGTGAAGCACTGAACTGAGAGTGAAGGGAGATGAAAGATGAGACAATTCTAGCGTGGCAGGTGAGATGGATGCGTGGAGTGAGATGCGGAGGCAGACATGCCTCATGCTTGTGTTCGCTGCGGCTTAACATGGATTTATCTGAAATTATTTAAGCCTTCAGCAGGGTGGAAGAAAACTATGTCTGATAGTTCATGTTGTCCTAAAGGGCTGGAAAATTCCACCCCAGTCTTCTCACCTGTGACTGTTTCTCTCAGACTTACAAGCCTTCAGGTCTGAGGAAAAACAAATGCAAAAGCTAAAAACCAATAGCAAACAATAAAAAGCAAAATCCTTACTCTGACTGATGCAGCAAACATTCTAAATCCATCATGCATCATTTGCGCTGAGCAAAGTAAAGGACCCCCTCCCAGGTATACTAAATATTTTTTTTAAAAAAGAGACCTGACTGTTGTCTGCAGTGCTCTGATGAAAGCTTCATGTCAAAACATGCCAGCAGATGTTGTCAGCCTGTTGACTGATTGTGATCAACATTTAACTTACAATTGTAACATTAGTTGATTCTTCAGTGTTCTTGACCTCTGGCCACCTTTGTTTACGGAAAATAGAGACATTACCTCAGTAGACTTTTTGACTTGCCGTGCCTTCTATCGCAGCAGGCATTTGAAAAGTAGGTTTGCCAATTGGGATTAGTGCAATAATCCAGACCTTCTTAGTCATACCCAGAGAGTTTCGATTGTATAAACATTCCCTGGGGTCATGACGTTAAGTTCTAATCATTCAAAGATCCGAAATCTTTTAGTTCAAAAGAGATGAAGCAACAGTTGCACTAATTGATTCCTGCTTTTTTCTTCTTCTCCCTGTTTGGCTTAAAATGCAATAATGTTGTATAGTGCTTCTTCTATCTTCTTCTGCACAATATTTCCTGAGCTTTGCCTCTCAAGCCTCACATAAACAAACAAACAAACATCAAGAACTAGCAGCGATAAAGGCTAGTCTTGCGGTTTTGCATTTTCTGTGTTTCGGCCAAAAAACTGCACTTAAACAAAAGCCAGCAGCCAAATAGCATGTACATTCTGTACCTGCGTTGGAAGAAATAACTCTCCATACCAGCAGGTGGCAGTAGTCCATATTCATCAATTCTAAAGTCTGTAAAGTTTCTCAGTCATCCAGGTCGTGGTCATTCAAAGGGTGCCAACTGGATTTGGTTGTAATTTGAAAACCTTTGGCCTCTTACTTAAGGAGCTTCTTCAGTTGTGACGGACCAGCAGAGTCTCAGCTTTTACCTTTGTGAAGTCGTTATCAAGGTCATTGATGCTCCTGGTTCTGGCTGTCACTGAAATCGTTGCAGACACCTGAGGCCAAGTTTAAATGACCGGTAATTAATTTGTCCAGAGACGTTGTTAAGACTCCTCGGAAGAGATAAATAAATGTTTTTCACACCCAGCAACACACTGAAACAGAAAGTCTTCCATCCTGAAGGCTGCACACTCAAACAGAAGAAAAGAGATCTAGTATATGCAAAAACAGTAAAAAATGCGCAGAAAACCATTGAACAAGCACATGGTTTCACACATGACAGTTAACTCGTCAAGTCAAGACTAAGCAGGACACTAATTTAGCAAAATAACTTACATATTTTGGACAGTGAGGACAGATGGTTTTACAGAAGAGTCAAGGAGATGATTTACATAAAAGTAGAGAAGCCACCCCCGACAGAGGAGGAGGTCAACGACACCACTTATTACCTGCCTCCTCTCCTCCCTTCCCAGGATATTTTACAACCTTTCCCACCTGGCCGCGTGGGACCCAACCAACGGTGGTGGTTTAATTACTTCAGCAACAGCACTGACAACAGCCGAGAGCCCCAAAGAACCAGGAGTATCCATGACCTTGATAATGTCTTAACAGAGGTTAAAACGCCAGTCAGTCAGAACAGGAACGTTAACAATTATTTAAAACCACGGTCAGTTGATACCGATTTAACAATCTTTGGATGATCATTCAAAAAGAAAAACCGGCAGACTTAAGCCATCGATGTGGGCTGACTAGGACTGACTTGTGCCAACAGGACAAACCACCAAACTAAGACCAAAGACGCTTTGCAATGGCCACCTGACCGTTAAATTTTGGCCTATTGCAATTCTTGGTTATATTGTATTTTCATTATATTCTTAAAATACTGCTTTTTAAGATTCGTCTCTTAAACACAGCTAACAACATCAATAACACCATCCTTGTTATCCTTTTTTTTCCCTGGAACAATAACAAATGATTTGTGCCATTCAGCATTTGCTTTTGTGCTGCAAAGGAACCATAAGGGTTTGAAAATACTTGTAAATAATAAATATAAAGGCAACAAAATTCTAATCCCTCAACATCTCCTCCGTATGTTGATCTGCTTTCGTAGGTCATGTAGCCCCTTTTCACTCTCTTTTTGTTAAAAAAAGGCAAAGGGAGGACACAAAGTTCAGTCTTTCAAGAGCAGGAATTTACTCTCTTTCTTCTCTTTAGGCTGCAGTAAGTGAGACCGTACAATGTGTGGTGTGACTTTAAAATTTCTGGGTCACAAAGTAACTGCAAGAGGACAAGCTGTCCTGAAAGCCACGGTCACGGCTCAGTTTTACAGAGGGAGAGGGGGGAAAGTCTAGACCACAGTGCTTACAGGGTTCAAAAGCAGAGAGGGGAGCTGGAGGTGAAGGGTCACAGGTCACAACCAACCAATGGGAACAAAAAAGGGCGAATTTCTCTCAACAAAGGCAGAGACAAAAGGACAAGACCTGTGTACTCAAAATATTGTGCAAGCAGAGAGAATGTTACAGTGTGAGGAAAAATAATCATCTCTCTTTGTCTAAATGTTTTGGACATTAAGTCTCCCAAAACTTAAAACAGCACTTGATTCGATGGGTTTCCAGCCACCTGTTCTAATGCACATGTTTTATTTTTGCACAAAAAACCTGAATGGAAACAAGGACAATGGTTTTACACGCAGCTAAGGTGGAAAAGTTGGCACATGGAGAAAAGAAAAATGTGACCAAGAGTCACTGAAACAGACATTGTGAATAAATCTTGGCACATTACATGGGAAGTAAGACACAAGTCAAACCTTCACTGAAAAATGAAGAGCTTGAGCAGAAGAAAAGATCCGATTTCTGTCAAGAGATATGGAGACTAATGTTTTTTAAAGTGATATTTCACTGCAAAATTCAGTTTTGTATATCAATTGCTAAACCTTGGATGTCTTGAAGAATCTTTTTTTCCCTTCCAGTGTTCCTTCCAAGGTAAACGGGGATTTAAAAAATGCAGACTCCCTTTTGCTGGCAGAGGTACACTCTTGAGAGCATCAAAACTATCTGAAAATGTCCATCCAGAACTCTCCACAGTTTCATGTGGTATAATTTAAGTCTTCTGCATTTTGTGGTGCCCTAAATTCTTTCAAAGCATTTTTATTTCAGCTAGAAACCCCCAAAGTTCAACACATCCGATCCAATGTTTCGCGTCCTGGGTTATGGTTATTCTAAAAGTTGGTCACCTCCTGCTTGAATAAATGTGGTCTCCCTAAAAACTGCAGAAACTCTTCTCTTTCTCTGGACCAGCCATTTTCGATCACTTATTCTTATGTTCTTTTCATAAAAAGTACTAAAAAGTTATCCCAAACTTGCAGTGCACCTTCCTAGGCTGCAAGCAAAAGTGAGTGGCTCATATTTTTCACATCTAAGTGTCAGTAATTGTTATACAAAACAAAATGTTACACTGAATTTTTACTTTACGCTGATACGTGAATCAAACATACATGCCATATTTCTATTGCTTTTTCTTCAATGTTTTATCCTTGAATAGTTCTCATCTTCTTATCTTCTGGAGTCTTCTTGCTTAGAGTGAGGAGGTAACAAGTCCTAAAACCTGGAAATCAGTTCCCTTGTCTCAAATTCTGTGTTTTTGAAAGGGTTGTTGGCTGAATACCTGAATAACGTCTGTGATTAACACAGGCTAAAGATATTAAGATGTTTTGTTCCAGTAAATAAAATAATTAACTTGGAAGGTTTTACACATTTTGGTGTTGCTGACAAGGGGCTAAATGAGAATACAGTGTTTGTTGGGGACATTAGCCATCATCACGTGAAAAAGGAATAAAATATATAATATCTTTCACAAAGGATGTGAGACTAGCAACTGACAAAGCCATGATCACTGGCTAGATCAGGACCACTTAAGAGGAGAGAGTTTTGCAAAAAAGTTAGCATGCTAAACCAAATCAAAATTTAACGCGTCGGTGTGGTAATGTTTAAGTCACGTGACCATAATGTGGTTTGTTTACAACCTAAGAACAGCTTTTTGTTCCTGGCGATTTACTTTATGCTTCAAAAAGCACAAATGTTGTGTTCATTTATGAAGATCATCATGCTGAACAAAACGTGTACGTATCATAAACTGCAAACAGTTTATTTTCAGCAATCCAAAATCCCAAATCCTTTAAGCTTTTTGCAGAGGAAAACAGTGTGATGTTAACTTCTGGGCTGGCTGATAAAAATACATCATTCCTTTATTTTGATAAATGGCACGCGACTGGGGAATTAGTGCCACCAACTGTTTATCCTAATAAACCAACTCCTAATAATATAATGATGGTATTGGATAGAAACAAACTGCACATCAATTGCACAATAGCCACTATATGGAGATGATGAAGCAGGAAAAAACTATGTGAGCAGGCCGTAATTTAAACAAGAGGTACTTGTAATTACAGGTCTGCAGAGCCGAGCTTTACGTTTGCCTCCAGGGTGGGTTTGTCCAACAAAGATTAACAAGGCTGTGGCAGCTTTCAGAAAACAGAAGTTAACTTCGATGGTATAGCTTTATTACACTGACAGAGTTAATTTGACATTACACAGGAACATGTACCTTCAGGATTTTTTTATGGACAACAAAATCATACAAACACCAACACACAGGATAGACAGTGTTGAGCACAGACAAAGTGGTGGAGAATAACGTGATCAAAGTGACAGCAGTCTTTGAGTATCGTGTGGGGTTTGAGGTGTTTGCACAACGATCACAGGCTAATGAGCATCCACTAACAGACGATGCTGCAAACCCACACAGATCCCATCATATAATCCCGTCTCTTTATTTACAAAATGGCAGTGGTTTCATCTGGAGAGCAAAGGATCGATCACGTGCCTCTGCTCGTTGTTCGTGGCACCATTAAGTCACCGCTGGTCTTCCGATTGGACCAGATTTAAATACGAGGCTCATCATCAATACAAAAATATAGTACAGCATTTTCTTGTCATAGCAAACATTCATACCTGTCCATCAATGGCCCAGTTGCATCAGCAGCCATTCAAATAAAGAAAAAAAACCATCATCTGCTACACGAAGCAAAGATAAAAGGGGCGTCGCTCACATGAGTGGTTTGCAAGTTTTAGCCTGTTAGCAACAAAATGTTTGTCTTGCATCACAGTTAACTGCAATAAATCAGTGCTCTGTTTTTAGAGAATGTGATGTTTTTGAGCCAAAAGGTTTCATTTATTTCTGCACAAAATGAAAATTATTCTTGAAACTTGCTTAAGTTGGGAAAATGCACTGAGACAAGCAAACATTTGGTTATTATATGTTAAACTCTTATTTAGGAAATTAGCAGTGGACTTCCACAACAAACAAATTTTCATACAATTTATGAAAACACGTCGGCCCACCTCTGCCTCGGCAAATGAAATTCATCCATTCAATCTTTGATCATTAATCAGCAAATCTCTACACTACAGTTTAATATATTGTAGTAAACACTTAAAAAAACCTATCTGTACTCTAAATGCATCACCATGCAACAATAATATATCATTGACATAATTTTACGCAGACTTAAAATTGGCTATGATGGATTACAAAACTCAAGCAAGTTTCAAAAACATGATTTTCACACTGAACAGGCATGAATGAAAGCTTTCTACCTGGAAAAAAAACATTTCTCATGAGGTGTGGTTAAGAAGCTAAAACTTCCAAATACACTGATATTCAATTTTTACATTATTTCATTTTCTTAATCAGTTATTAAAGGTGGTGTAGGCAATTTATGTTTGGTGTCATTGGGCAAATATTCTATAATGACCTTTCAGCATATTGTAATTTAGGTGGTCTCAAGGAAGAGACCCATATGCAGATCTTGACAGCACTTTTTGGCAAATAATGGGTCATTTCAGAGAGTGTGTGTTCGTACTGGCTGCTCTATAAAGGTATATATATGTTTACCTCCCTCCAGGTAGTGAAAGCCGAAAGAATGGCGGACAACCCAGGAGGAAAAGTTGCTCTTCCAGCTTTAGCAACAACTGCAAACACGGCAAAGCAACCCCCCCAAAAAAGGAGGAGAAATGTATGATGACCATCATCTAAATGAGAGCGACAACAAATATAATAAAACGTGTGGGCGGAGCTACCAAGCAAAAACAGGGAGGGGAGGGGGCAGCGGAGTTGTTTCTTTAGAAGTCTCATGCTAAAGCTAGCTTGATTTCCAGATGTTGCCTACCTCAGCTTTAATGCACAACTGTCAATAAGATACAGTGATGTAAAGCAGTCACATGATGACACTCTACTAAAACTTTCACTTGGTGAAATCTTCAGGGAACAACAAGCTCTTTGTTGAAATGTTAAACAGAAGTTATTTAATTTATTTAAATAAATGTTGTGGATGAACTTTTCAGTCTCTGATTGAAAATCTTCAGGCTTCAGCCCTCATGGCCTTTGTTGTGGCATCATTGATTTGAGTTACAGCATGTTCTCTGTCAATAAAATGTTATACAAAATAGACACAGACACAGACTTGACATACAGTGAGTGACTTGGACAGTTCATTACCTAACAAAAAACCCAGGACATGGTTCCTATTTGTTCTCCTTTTATCCAAAAAAACCTCAAAGCTTTCATCAGGCTCGTGCACGTTGTTCTGTTTTGACATGATGGAACGTTTTAGCTTCAAATTCTTAAGAAAAAAAAAAAAAAAAGGAAAAAAAAAGAAAAGAAAAGGCGCTTCTATCATTTTTCACTTGGAAACATCTGGGGATTTCACAAAGCTGAGCCACAGCGAGGCTGCAAACACATTAAAAGCTAATCGTCCGAAGGTAATTATACAAATAAAGCATCCAGTGAACTGCACACAGGCAGCAGGCTTTTCTCTTCACATCCCACCTCACACCTACACAGCCCCCTCCCCTGTTATCGACCTCCAGAGAGCCTTGGTTTACTCACCCGAGGCGCCACAATCTATCAAAAACAAGCTTCAATCTCTCTGGGAATGCAAGGGTGGGTACAGTCTCCTTTATGGTGTGTGGAGGTGTGAGATTTTCTACGAGACACAATACATGGCCATTTGTCAAACATTCACATTACAGAGCGAAAAAGGTCCGAACCACATCCGCGTATCGAAGCACATGCCACCCAGGGGAGAGCGGAAACACAAATCTATCGTCTCTCTGTGTGAGTTCAGCCGTCAGTGAGACTTTGTGGGTGTTTGACGAGTAGTGTTGTGTTTCTGTGACAGTGGCTTTGTCCGCTGAGAGTCTTCGAGCAGGATTCCCGGGCCTTGTTGTAATTGTCTTGTAGAGGACGCAGGAAGGTCGACCTCATGCTCCCCGCGGTCGATGAAAGGTCAGGAAGATTGGGTTGAGTGGGGAAAGGTCAGCCCTGTAGTTTACGGAGGACCCCATCGTTCAGGGATGCTTGGGAAGGTCAAAGGTCGATGATCTATGTACAAGAGCTGCAAGAACTGTGTTTGTCCTCAGCATACAGTGTCCAGTGTTTGGCAAGTACATACAGTAGTTCTTCATCACCTCACTGCTTTCTTCCTCAATTTCTGAGTCTTTCTCCACCTGCCATCCCTCCCACCGTTTCCCCCTCTCAGGTGTAGCAGTCTCGCTCCACGTGGCAAAAGAGGGGCGACTGGGTCGGCAGGGATGTGGAGGTGGAGGGGTCGGAAGAGGAAGAAGAAGAGGAGGAGGCAGTGGTGGTGGTAGTGGAGGAGGAGTAAAGGAGGGAGGGGTAAGGGCTCATCTTGTCGATGTTGACGTAGGTGGTGTTGAGTAGGACGTAGTGCTCCCCGCTGAAGCTGGAGAAGATGGCGGAGATGCGCGACACCAACTCGGAGAAGGAGGGCCGCCGCTCCGGCTTCGGATGCCAGCACTCGATCATCACGGTGTAGCTGGAGGGAGAAGAGAGGAGGTCAAAGGAAACTCAGGCAGGAGACACAGAGGGAGCAAACGGGCTGCAGTGTTCAGCTTAAGTGTAACGTTTTCCAAATCTCATTAATTACACCTGATAAAGGAGAAGTGCTTAAATGAGTTCATTTTAAATAGGCTTATTTTATATTCCTTTACTTTTTATAAAAACATTTGATAAGATATAAGATGTGTTGTTTATAAACAAGTCCATTTATTCTTACTGACATGTTTAATTATTGTGTCTTTCGGTGTAATGTGATATTTTGACTAGAAACAAGACAAAACATTTAAGATTTTAACTTCTTATCCAAAAAATCAAATTCAATTCGTCAAAACTTTTAAATATTTGATTTTACCAGCTTATGAAATCTAAGTATTTAGTGTTTTTCTCTGATTTATATCACTGTAAAGTGAGAATATTTTAGTTTTGTTGTTTTCCTCTATTTTAGTTTCCTTATGCACCTCAGAGTCTCTTATTTTTATCTGCTATTTCAGTTGTGTATGTTCTGACTTTCTTTAGACTCCATAGGCAACATGAAGTTGTGCTTCTTCCTTCCTCTTGTTAAGTTTTTTCATGTAATAATAA
>JAPXVT010000026.1:654697-665445 GCA_029823135.1 Acanthurus reversus
AAAAAAACAAATACCTTTTTTTAAAAGATGTGAAACTTGCAGAACGTTTAGTGGTATCCTCTCATGTAGAGTGACTAAAACACCAAGTGAAATAACATCACGTACCCTGGAAACGGCTCTTTTAGCTGCTTCAGGAAACAAACAAACAGCTGCTTCCGGGTTTTGTGCTGCGTGAAGACACCACTAAACATTTGACAAGTTTCACGCTTTTTTGAAAGTGAGGTTTTATGTGCAAACAGTGCAGAACTGTGAATGCTGCCGTCCTCTGATTCGCCCCGCCTTCATTTAAGTTACCCAGTAACTATAATCCCATATAAGCCATTCTGAAAGGTCATGTATGGGGCGTTGAAAGCAACCAACAAAAAACAAGAATGGTGCAATCAGCCGTTGTGTTGTCCGCTGACGAACATGGACTGTGTTTTCTCAGTCGGCAGACCGGAACATAGGCCCTTGTTTTTGGGAGGTCAAAGGTAAGCACACTGTGCAAACAGAAAGGTCACTCGGTCGTAGTTTTCCTCCAACCTGCCTGGAGCAGACGCACCTGCGGCTCACTGCTGTGCTGCGTCTCCTGCAGGACGCTTTCACTCCTCACACACCAACTTCCTGCTGCATTTACATGAACAATGAGAGAGGGAAGCCGCACTGGCCACTGTGGCCTCAGGGTCTCTGTTTATGCCTAACTGCTAGTCTTTGCCATGCAAATTGGGTTCTTATACGTCTTTCAAGCCACAACAAAGTGACTTCTTTACCTGTATGTGACGTCCATCTGCGGTGCCCAGGTATGCCACTGCACGGCCGTGAACTGACACCACAGTGATGGAGGTAACCAGGGTGTTGGTCAACTCTTTGTGCCAGTATTCTAACCTCTGGACAAACTGGGTCACCTGCAGGCGGTACTTGCCCTCTACCCCCGCATGGATCCCCTCATGTGGGTCGCAGTCGTCTGATGAACTCTGCAAAAAAAAAAAAAAGGGCATCAATACGTGAAAAAATACTGCTGTGCACTTAAAAATAACAAAATATACAGTGAATATAACAGTGGAGCGAGTTCTTCTTATTGCGGTTACAGACATGACACTGATACGACAAATTGCAGCCAAGAAATGACAGTGTGGTCATATTTAACACTGATTAACAGCCACTTCAAAGTAAAAAGCTAAATCTAGAACAAACAGTAGAGATCACTGATTTCCACAAATATTAGATAATGCAATGGAAACTGTACTTTTTGGGAACACCAGCAAGACTGGATCACTTATTTCAAACAAGCTGCTCCCCTGAAAAATACTCATTATATGATATCATGTTGAACTATCTTCTTTCATATCTGGCCCGATGGGGGAGGGTTAAGAGCCAAACCTCCTAAGCCCCCCTTAGCTACTCTTTCATCAGGCTGTGCTCGTAATGGAGGTCTCGGCGTGATAGTACCTTCAGGGCAAGTACACGCATTGTTGGATAGAAGTTCGTGGACGGCAGGATTTCATGGGAAACAGCGAGGAGACTTTCATGCTGTTTTTCATTCCACGAATTGCTTTTTCTCTCTCTCTGACTGGGCAACCTCAATTTTTTCTCTTTCTCTCCAACTGCCTCTCTCTCTACTTCCGTCCCCTCACTTGAGTTTTGAACCAAACTCTGTCACTCCAGCTCCCCCCTTTGGTTTTCAAACGTCGCTGGGTTGTGCAGATTGTTGTGTCTGGAGCCTCTGGAGCATACAATGAGAGCACAGACTTTAGCCAGCGCTGGATTCAGGGCCTTTTCTCTGCTGGTACTCCCTCCTCCCCTCACTGCCCAGCCCTGCTCTCTCACCGCTTCGGCTCTTTTTGTGTTTAGTCATGGCCTCCTGTCGCAGCCTCAGGTTTCATTAATTATTAATGACCCAGAGGGTGACGGGCCTCTTGTGGCTCTTAAGGTCCTTGACCTGGCCGCCTGACCAGGCCTGAGCTTTCTGTTGTTTTCTCAGCTTCAGTGGATGATGACCCCTTCACTGGAGTCACAAGGAGGGGAGAGAGCTGAGGTACGGGGATTATGACGACCTTCGTTCAAAGTGCCGCACAGAGTCCTTACAGTTTTTGCGTATAGTTTTCAGAGGAACTCCTCACCCGGAATGCCTTGCTTTCCTTTGTGCAATGTTCTGACCTGTAATTGTGACTTAAAGGACAATACCATTTTCTATTTTAGCCTCTCACCATTAACAGTGATGGCCCCTATCTTCTACAAATGTTGTTAAAATTGGACCATATGTATACTTCAGTAGATCTTAGACTGCACTTTTAAACCCCATTCACTGCCATTCGTGTTGAAACAGGGTTTAGGACACATGAAAGTTGCTACGTATAGCTAATTCACTTTTCTAAAGAGAACAATTGCATTTTTTTGGTCAATAATTGCTGAGCAGAGAGAAAGAAGAACTGGAAGCTGTTGAGACAAATGTTATTGCACCTGGAAAAATAGCTCCTTAGAAGTGCTGCCTTCCAGGCTCGGATATTAGTGTGAAGAAGAATTCTGGCACAGATGTTCTTTTTAACACTGTCACAGGTTTTCAGGTACTTTCTGTAATGTTTACTGAATATGAACAAAATGTAAACAAACAATATCTCAGATAAAGCTACTTTGGGAAAAGCTGGGTGTTCATATAACCTATGTGGCTGATGTTGACAAAGGACATGTAGAAACAATTTGTAGTCTTTTAAGGGTTAAAAGCTGATCTTGCCGCATCAAACAAAGTTGGTTTTAATCACTTACAGACTTGTGATCTCTCTCTGGCTCTACCTTAAGCACCGCCTGGGCCATAAAGCCATTATTTGTGGCTTGCGTGAAACATGCTGCATTTTTTTGTTTAGCGTAAATCTCAAAGGCAAGCTTTGAAGATGAGAACAATGGTGGCGTAGTAAGTCAGGAAGGTTTCCTTCTTGGGGACATTGCAGGGCTGAGACGAAGGGGACTGCACGAGGAAGAAAGCTGAGGAAGAAACCTGGCTAACCAACAATCATGCAGAAACAAAAACCTTGGTTAAATTAAATGTCCTCAAGGCCAGTGGTTGCAGATACAATGGTAAAAAGTCAACCCAAGGAAAATGTGGAGGAAATTGAGAGCTGGCAGAAAGGGTGGATGTTTTTATGCCAAATGCACAGCTGTGAGGTGGTGCAGCCAACTGAAACTGGACCAGTCAGTTGTGACTTAAACAGATTTCAAACTGGATGAAGATATACCACATAGCACGAGATGAGAGCTTCAAAAATCTCCTTTTCTTCAAACATGATGGACAGACTGTATTTAAAGAGTGCCTGTGTGTGTTTGTGTGTGCACGTACACCTTTTACAATGTCTGCCTTTACCCAGAAATTCAGTTTGTGATTCATTGTAACTCCTGTTTGCACTTTTGGAACAGGCTGGCTACCTCTGCACAAATCTTAAAAAAACACAGGAATCTGCCAGAAATCTTTGCACTTCTCAAAACTACAGCAGACAAAGATGTCATCCCTGCAGATACGATGCCACGCGGCTCAGAAAACAGACCCTGGGCTGATTATTTTCAGAGCAAACAAACAGGACTTTGGGGTGTTTGTGGAGGCTGAGCGGGACGATGGGAGGGAGGGCTGGACGGGTCTTGGAGGCATTCCTCTGCCTCTGCTACGATATCGTTGAGGATCAAGGCAATGAAATTGGACAGTGGAAAGACTGTTTTGACAAGCTTGTTTGAAGCGCCGCTGCTGTTATCCACGGCTGCCTCTTGGCACTGAGGCAGAGAGTTTTAGAGTACGTCACACTAATGTGGACACGGAGGCAAACAGGTTCTGTAAGAAAGTAAAGTGTTACGCAAAGTTCAGTAAAGAACATGTTTATTTTTACTTGAGGATGAATAAAGTAATTTATGTCAAATTAAATCTAATGTTTGTGCACATAAATGAGCAATTTTCCTGTGCAAGCTGTTGGTGCAGGCTGCAGATTTCGATACTCCGAGCATTTTTGCCCATGTTGGAAAAGCATTAAAGGACCTTACAGGTGTTACTACATCTCGTTGTCCTTTGTCAACATCAGCCACATAGGTCTATGAGATATAGTTCGTTTACATTTTTTTCAGATTCAATAAACATCAGAGAAAACCCTTGAAAAATGTGCAACAACGTTAATTAAAAAGAATGTCTGTGTCAAAATCCTTCATCTCACTAATACTCGAGCGAGGAGGGCAGCACTTGTAGGGAACTATTTTTCCAGGTGTATTAACTTTTGTCTCCACAGCTCCCGGCTCTCCTCTCTCTCTTTCGCTCAGCCATTCTTGACCAAATAAACGCAGACACAACCTTCACGTGTCCTATAGTGTTTCTATATCCTGTTTCAATATGAATGGCAGTGAATGGGGTTTAAAAATGCAGACTGAGATCTACCAAAGTATATACATGGTCAAATTTTAACAACATATGTAGAAGATAATGGTGAGTAGTCAGAAATAGACTGGTGTGGTCCTTTAAGTAATTTATGTCAAGTTTACACATAAATGAGCAAGTATCTGGTGTAAGCTGTCGGTGCAGGTTGAACTTTTTGATACTCCTGAGCCCAAGCAAGTTTTTCCATCTGGAAAAGTTTTAAGGTTTTAAACTAACTTTAATGGAGGCTAAATGATTGAGTAATTTATCAATAACCCCACAAAGGTCAAATGATACTGATTCTGACTGAGGTTTCGATTGAGTTCAAAGCAAATTCTTCACCCTTCTCTCACATTCGTCTTTTGAAAGATTTACAGTGTTAGCAAGTGCTCATGATGTTCTACATCTTTCAGGTCATTTTGAGAACGTGTCTTTCAGCCCTGGAACATTCACTGTGGGGCAGATTTGTGAAATATTGTACACTTTTTGCCCCGTACTTTACCAGCAGCCATTGTCCCCAAAACAACGGCATGGCGATAAGGTTTCGGTGTCTTGGAGCTCGTAAAGCCTGCGGCTCTGCTCAGGAGAGTCAAAAGAGGGGTGAAAGGTGATCTGCGTAGTCTAATGTCCTTTTCATACTCTCACTATGGCTCCTGGGTCCTGTGTGAATAGACACACTAATGCCTGAATTATAAACCCTGGACTGGGTTAATGTCAGGAGAGGATCTGGATACAAGCACTGTCACTGCGGTGCGTAAATAGGGTGAAGGCACTCCTGCTAATGTACAGAAATATACATTGTGTCGTGGAGGCTTAGCCAGGGTTAGCAGACGTGTACACATGCACAACCCTGCAGAGTCTGTGTCGCTTCTGGCCGATCAGCTGGCTCTGGCACTGGAATAACAGACCTTTGACCTCGGACTGAATGTGCAATTATGCGCTCCAGACAGTAGAGAGGTTTGGCTGTCGCTGGGGTGTGTGGAAATGCATTTGTAAGAGAAAGTGAAATGCAAAGGAATGTTGAGTGCCAATATCAGTCTGTGTGTGTGTGTGTGCATGTATTGTTTGGGATACACACTGCAATGCTCCACCTGGACTAATGCTGCATGTTACTCTGTAACCTGACCCTCAGTAGCTGTAATGACCGTGATGTGTGTGTGTGTGTGTGTCTACACAGCACACAGGTGGCTGGTCGCACCAAGGATATAATGCACTCATGTGTTAATGTGTCTTTGCATGTGTGTGTGTGTTGCTGTGGGGGACTGTCAGGGTGTCAGGGACTGTTAAGGGGGTGGGAGACGCTGACAATAAGCTGAGGACAGACCCTGGCGCTCACAACGCAGCCGGCCTCGCCCTCGAGTGGCGCGACAGACGCCAAGGAGGACTTCAGCTCTGTTTATGACGAAGAACGGAGGCACACAAAAAAAACTGCGTCATGCATGAACAATTCCAACAGAAGACAGAGAGAATAACATGATAAAAGTGAAATTGAGTGTCTCTTCAGAAACGACAAACAAGATAAACAATGACTGATAGTGAAAATTTTTCACTTTGCAAAGACTGCAGAGATGAAGATTGTATTCATGATTGGACACAGGAAGAGCTTGTTTGCATAAGATTGCACTTTCCGTAATTTACATTTCACACAGTGTCCCAATTTCCTTGGAATTTGGGTTTTTTAGATGCAGAAAGTAGACAAGACACTTCAATCGGACACATTAAATTTCAAAATTGCACAACCAGCTTTTGCAAAGAAAAGCGGTACACTACAAAATCTGTGCCCTTTTTCCAGGTTGATAGATTTGGATTATGTTTACAACGTTATTTAGTGAACTTCCTGTGCTCTCAGATGCTTCACTGCGCACAGCCTGTTACATCCACAGATAGAGATGACGGACACTCTTGTTGGCCAAAAAATGGGATCTTGAATTCATTCAGCGTGCATGAATATTTTCTAAAATAGACACAGTTCTGGAAAGATAGTCATTATAAAGTCACTAACCATAGAAGTTTTGGTGCTGCAATGCAGCAGACAGGAGGTTTTGAAAATCACTGGTTTCTAAAAGACATCCTTCATGTAAAATTCCACAACTGTCATTTGCCAGCATGTGAAGCTGTAAGGAGGAACCACTGCAGGGTATCTGTGCATGAACATTAAGATAAACCTGCGTCTGTGACACGATGGACTCACAGTCCGCTCTCTTGATCCAGTGTTTTTGGATTATTAGCCATTCTAGGTACTAAGCAAAACTCAGCCCCTGATTCATTTGTACTTTTTCTTAAATAAATAGAATAAAAATAGAAATGCTGCACTACATTTCTGCATGCACCAAAGGTATTCAAGATTCCAATCCTTCATGATTAGCTGACCTTTCCACACAAAAGAAAGTCATGGTCTCAGTGGATGAGATATTGTTTCCCTTCCTTTCTTTAAATTTATAATATTCATGCTCAAAACATGCATTTCAGATTTAACGCTTACTTCATGCATTAAGTGTCTCTCCCAGTGGAAAACTGGGAAAAAACACCCACTAACTGCCCACAACGGTGCACTGCCCACAAACAACAACCAGTCAAAATAGCATTAAGCTCCTAGCATGATTATTTTCTTTATTGACTTCCTGTGCAAAAGCTCTTCTAGACCAAACCAAGAATTCTCACGCACAAGTGCAAGAAGGATATTCTCTTGTTCAGTGCGGATACTGAAAATAAATAATTGTTGAATGTTACATAGAAAGTCTTAAAGCCTTTTCTGTCTCCGGCCCTCCTCAGTTAAATTTAGCTCATTGCCTTCTCTCCTAACTCCCTTTCAATTCTTTTCTTGACTAAGCACCTTACTCTCTTTTTTCTATTTCCTGCACACACATATGGGCCACTTTAAGAGTCAGATAATCTGCCAGTGTGTGTGTGTGTGTGTGTGTGCATGTATGGTTGTGTGTGTTTCTGACAGAGGAACAATGCCGCCTCCCGCCTCTCTGCGCCACTAAATCGGCCTATAACTGCATGAAACCTGGTTGTGTGAGTGATCATCCTGCATCCTCTGCCTTTTCTGCCCCAGTAAGTGACTAAAATATCATCTCTGAGAACTCCAGCATGATTTTTCATCACAGCAACTTTTTCTGCATGCATCAACATATTTTACTCCTTGTCTTCTCGGAGATTTGGGATTTATGCAATTCAAAACAAGGGCAAAAAAGATGAACTGCTGAGTTTGGCGATCTTGAGGCCAAAAGATGGTTTTTCTGCTGAACCTCTTTGATTCCACTTCTGCTAAAAGGCAACAGCACATTCTTCAGATGAGCTTTCCAGAGTTGCCCTGCAAATCCACATTTGGGTCGGACTGACACAGCAGCTAAGGTTACAGTCTGCAGATCAAAGGGAATTAAAAGGTCAACTCCTTAATACACTCTTACATCCACAGATAGAGATGAGATAATAAGAGAACATTCTTTTCCACAATTAATCAATATGGTCAGTTTTTAGGGGATTTGTTTCACAGGTAGTTTTCCATTAATAATTGATTCTTAGGTGTTTCATAAAAGCTCGTGACATTTGAGATACATTACACCATATAAACCTGGTCATGCTTGACTTGAGCTTTCTGCATGAAGACATACAGTAAAACTTTCCCACCAGACTTGCACTTTCCCCCTGACTTCTATGTGTTTAAGTTGCTGAGGTCACATTGATATTTGTGATCTGCTGTGACGACGCTGTGGTGGGGAGCCTCTCATTGTTATTACTGGCTGCTTATAATGTAAGTGAGAAAGGACTGTGAGCTTATTTTACAGCAAGAAGCCCAGAAGCCACAACTGAGTTCTCTTGCATTTGTATCATCATAAATTATGCTTTGTTTTGGCTTTTATTTTTTTTCTTCTCGAAAACAGCTTTCTAACCATATTTTTTTCCAATGTAGGCTGCTTTCAAATTGAAAGTGCTGCGGGTGCCGGCTGGGGGGTTTCACCACTGAATTAAGGGTTAGACTGTAATTATGCCAAACAAACACTGTATCTCTCCGACCTCCTGCGAAGAAACACTCAAGCTCTCCTTCAAACTTTCATTGTTTTGTCTTACATATAGCAAGCTAGCAAGCGCACATGATAGCAGGAGTCTAATTTATGTTCCCTTGTAGTTTTAAATCATTAACCTGTTGTTGTGGGTGTGACAGAGATGGTTGACTTTGAGCCTTAAAGGTTCAGTACACCCAGAATAAACTCTTTTGCTAATAGCAGTGGAATTTAACTGTGCAGAGTTTTGGTTTAATTTGTCCAAAGTTTTTCAGTATATGTCTCTGATATTTCTACGTTCACAACAATAAACTTGAGATACATGTTCTTGTACTTTAGAGCAGCAAAGATTAATTGAATAGTCGACTAATCAATCAATAGAAAATTAATATCCAGCTATTTTGATGATCAATTAATCGTTTCAGTCGTTTTTCAAATGAAAAAGTAAAAGGAACTGCTGGTTTAGTATCTTAAATGTGAGGATTTGTCGCTTTTCTGTGTAATTTCACAAAAATAAATGAGGAGTTTCTTGTGTTTTGGGCTGTTGTTTGAACAGAGGAAGCAATATGAAGACTTCACTTTTTTAGCACTTCTCTGACATTTCATGAAATAAACGATTAATCGACTAATCTTAAAAATAATTGTCAGATTAATGGTTATGAAAATAATCTTTAGTTGCAGCCCTAATTCTTACACTGTGCTGGTAACAGCAGTGTTATTTTATCCCAAGCATTTCAGCTATGTAGTATGTTACATATCACTAATGCAAACTTCAGTATGCACACATCAGTGTAAAACCAATTGGTCTTAATAAACCAAAACTGAGTATTATACTCTGTACATAATTTCTGGGTCCAATCTCGTTAAAGCTTTATTTCTTAAATTTGCCAAGCAAGTCTCTCAAGCTAAGGACTAAATCCAATAATATCACAAAAGTAACAGCTCTTAAAACAGAGAAAAAAGTAAACTGAAATTGTTCTAACCCGTGAACAGGGCATCAGTTTGGGGAGCTAAAGGTGTTTGGACAGAAAAAAACATGCATATTTCTTTCCTCATCTCCAGATCTCTTGGTCTGCAGCAGGCATGAACAGGCAGCGCTCCTCTGTCTTTGCATTCTTCAGCCAAAGTAAGATGCCACTGAGCTTGCTGCATTAAATTATGCTATGTGTCTGAGACAGCTGTTCACAAGCTGAGCTCAGAGACACAGAACTTTTGAGCGTTTCTCCACTAAAACGAGGGAGGAGGAAGATTTCTTTATGACCCTTCTTATTCCAGACAGCTATAAAACTTTCAAACTGGAAAAAAGAACTTTTATCAAATGAGATGTTGAAGTCTCAGGAGCCATTAAGCAACTCGCTCCATACTAAAACACAGTTTTCTACCTTTTCCACCATCACAAGAAGAATACACTTTATCTCTACTTCTATATTTTATTACATTAAACACATTTGTAATTGTGCATAAAAGACAAAACAGAGGTCAATTTATCTGACTTATTTTTGAACAATCATAATCTTTGTCCAGATCCAGTTGGATGTGTTGCCTAAATAGCTTGGCAGGCTTAATTCTATTATGGGATATGGTGAATGCTTTCATCGATAATACATAAACTGTACCAGTACTATGTGTACTATCTACATTGGTGTCCCTGGAAGTAATCAAGCCGCTGTCTTGTACAGTCAGTTCTATGCTCTGAATCTGTCATATGTGACAGTGAAATGATTAAGTACAGTGAAAAAGAACCAACTCTACAATGTGCTGCATGCTTCAGAGAACTGTCTTTTTTAGCAACTGCCTTATCATATGTATCACCATCAACACACAGACCTTTATTGTTGGTTTTCCTGTGTGCCTCCACAAGAAATCAACAGTGTAGATTACACAGCACTCACATGCAGCACGAGCTAATTGCTCTTTCTCCAAAGTGCTGGTGATCAACAAGTCATACATATACACTGTTTACCAGTTCAGCACTAAAATCATAATAGGCTTGGGTCAGTGTCCGGTTTTACCAGTCTGGTTTGGCGTATGGCCTTAAACCAGTTTAATTTTTACAGATCAGCTAAACCAGCATCTGTCATTATGTGAGACTCTGGCAAAATGACAGCATACTGTACATCAGCAGTGCATGTACTGACACCCAACAGACCAGTGACGGCCCGCATAAATATAACTCGTATTGCATTAAAAACAAGCAACAAGACAACACGATTAACATATTATGATGTTTAATCAGGCTGTAAAGGAAAATAAATTACAGCCACACCGTGAGCGCTGTTCAGTTTCAACCTCAAGCTGCACAGCTCTGTGTGATGTTATCAAGAAACACAGCCCTAAGCTTAGTTATTAACGTCAGAAGAAAGGGGGTTTTCTATCAT
>JAPXVT010000026.1:688093-699465 GCA_029823135.1 Acanthurus reversus
CCCCCCCCCCCCCCCCCCCCCCCCCCCCCCCCCCCCCCCCCCCCCCCCCCCCCCCCCCCCCCCCCCCCCCCCGGTTTATTGCAATTCACATGATATGAAGGATGATGGTTGAATTAAAGCATTAGCTTAAATATAATTTCATGTTTAGCGAAGGAACTGCAACCAAATTTTAAGGACAAATTAAAACAACTGTCAAAGGTTTCCAAAACAGATTTATCAACAGATTCGTTGTATCTTTAACGGTGATGCTCCGCCAGACCTGTGGCTCAATCATCCTCACTTTTTAACTGACATTACGGCCTCAGTCTGCAGCAAGACAATCTCATCATGATCAGATGGATGGAGGTCAGGTGACTGACCCAACCCGTCGTGGTGTCTCCACTGTTCCTGTCTGTATGTTCAGGATCATTGTCCTGAAACTTGGCTAAGAGTCCCACACCGCTCACCAAATATGGATGTTAACAGTTTCAAGTTAAAGTGGAGAGTTTGCTCTTTAACCTCATATTCCTCAGTTTATTTCACCGAGCCAAAGTCATGAAAAATGTACCACTTTACAGTAATCAGTCCGTAAACATATATGAGAATGTCAAAGAGGCATGTGAGAACTTTTAGCGCACCTCAAACAAACATCATATCAAACACATCTTCACATTTACACAAGACGCAGACTTGCATGTACGCTCTTAATCAGAAGGGTCAGAGATCACAGGGAAAAGTCAGGAGCAGGTCATGCTTCAGTGTCTTGCTCAAGGACACTTACACAATGACTCAAGGACAGAGATCCAGTAGACACACTAGTCTCTCCAGCCAGCAAGCTAACCTGCCTGCGGCAAATATACAGCCAAGATCCAGTAAGTCTTACAGATAAAAACCAAGCCACGCAAGTCCATCAGATGACTGACAGAGGCTTGTTTTATGAGTCTGAAAGGCCTCATAAAACATCACGATGAAGTTCAAACTTGGTTGCTGATCCGCAGAGACTAATTTTTTCTCGAATCAACATCACTTTGGCTAAAAAGTTACAACTAAAAGGTCTGAAACACTGTTTGAGCAAACAATTTTGCAATTTACTGCTGCTGGTGTTTGGAATCAGCTTCAGCATGCGGAAAAAGAACACATGATGTGGACACTAAGACAGACTGAGTCTAAAAAATGAATTCTCTGTTGAGTAATAAAATGATAAAATATATTTTTTATCTTAATACAGCCATAGAGAGCCATTAAAGAAGAGGTCAGCACACATAATTGCTGCCACCTCAGTTTTCAAGTCTAAAAGATAGCGAAAGTTAGAAATGAATTGATATTATTTGGGTCCATTTATTACAGTTTTAATTAAAAAGAACAAACTAGGAGCTTATTAGTTTGCAATGAAGACATTATGAATCCAATCCAGTACTTTTTCTGCAAGAATATGGTTATTTCTGCTAAAAAAAACAAAAAACAAATAATGAAAAAACTTGAGCAAGAAAGAAGAAACTTGCAGGACAAATGTGTTCTTTGCATCCCTTCAAAGTGAAGTTGTGGGTTTAAACTTCATTGTGCTTTTTCGACAGTTGAGGAAGGTGCAGCATTTGCATTTCCCTCCAAAAAATACAAATGCAAAGTAGGAGTTGAATGGCTACAACCTCCACAGTGACCCCAAGCCCCGCCCAGCTCTTACCACATTGTAGCAGGACTTCTTGTCCGATCCAGTGAAGTGATACGGGTCGACTGTGTTGCACTTCTGCATGTACATCTTGAACAAGTTGTTGATGTTTTTCAGGGACATGACGCACACGGCTGAGTCAGCGGTTGGCTCCGGGGAGTTTGGCTTTCCTCGAGCGAAGGCGGCAAACAGCACGTCGTCACCTTCCTCCACTTTCAGCTGTTTCTGCAGTTCAACGTCGTTGCCCACCTTGGTGACGTGGGCTGCCTGCAGGATGTTAAACACCTTCACATCGTCTATGGAGCGTCGTCGTCTCTTGTCGGTGCTGATGCATTCGATGGGCATCTCCACGTAACGGCGGATCACATGGTCTGAGGAGCACATGCGGACTATGCGGGTGTGGTAGGCGTGGGAGTCCCTATTCACCCGCTGCACTGTGAGGAAATACGTGAACGGTCCACTGTGGAAGGAATAAACGTATCGCAGGTAGTAGTTTCCACGTAGAGATGGAATCAGGTCCATGTACGAGTGGTTGGAGAAGAAAATGAAGCCGTTTTGGCTCGTCTTCATCTTCCGCAGAGAAATAGTGTGGGGATGTGGTGCACTTCCCACTACATTTCCATCCCCCGGGATCTCAGAGTTCCCGACAAAGAACTCGCTGATGTTGCTCTCCACATTGAGCACCTGAGAGCCTGAGGGGCTGACCACAACATCTGAATCGCTGGGTTGGCCCTGGCCTTCCTTCACCTTGCCTGCAAAGCAGTAAACCTGTTCATCTACAGTTTTCAGACTGCTGCCATCATCCAGGACGTGACGGCGGCAAACACCATTGTCTGCCGAGCCACAACTGTACAACCCTTTGTCATAAATGTTTTCCACCACCAAGGCAATGTTGTGGTTGTCCACCTTGCCACCATTGCTTGTGCTGGTTGTTTTCTGGCCGCAAGTCTGGTTGGCGAGCAGCGGCCCAGTGTGATATTCTGACAGCTTGGTGAGATTTGGGGACAGAGCGTAGATTCTGTTTACAGCCCCGACGTAGATGATCCCATCCAGCGTCACCATGTTCTGGATGGGGAAGTCTGCAGTGAACGTTGGGAGCTCGTAGGTGACTGAGAGGTTGAGCTTGTTGGTCTCTGGTGATTTATCACACCGGCTCTGCACACCGGGGCACAAGACCCAAACCAGCATGACGGCATGAAGCAAGCGGAGATTCATCCTGTTCCAAAAATAAGAGACATGAGAAATGAGTTGGTAAAACATTCCTGCTGGAACACAGAGAACTCAAAACATTCATCATAGATATCTTTTAATAGCTGGCCTAAATTGCCTGGAGTGTGAATGTATGGAAAAAGCAGCAATCTGTCCTGAATAGGGACCACTGAGGAGAAACAAGGGGGACATCGAAATCCTTTATTAGACTCATAAATGGAACTGTGTCAGGGTGTAAAACCAGGGTTTACTCACTTCACCACAAGCAGTGAAACCATTCATATTGAAGTGACTGGAGGCTTTATGGTGACACAAAGCTTTAACATCAGCCTCCTTATCATCACGCTTCTACTTCTGACTCCACTGACCCCGGACAAGCCAGCAGGGAGACCTGGGTGAGCACTTCTGCGGTGCTCAGCTCTGTTCCCAAGTGACCACAGAAAGAGGCAAAGCAGTGAATCACTTGGAGAGCAGCACGCTCTGCAGGGCGACGCAACCACGGGGCCTAAGTTTAGCCGGCAAGGACCCGAGGGAGCGGAGATAAACTCAATTAAAACAAAAGAGGCGGGAGGGAGAAGGCAAGGAGGGGGGCTATCCTGCGAAATGATAAATAACCACAGTAACTAAATGGTTGTCCTCTGGGAGATGCTTTTAGTAGAGGGAGGGAGGAAGAGCGAAACCAGACAATTTGCAAAATGTGTATTTGCATGCTCCCTATCTGATATGGTTTGAATGATCTCAAGATTTAAACCAAAACAATGACATGCAGGACATAAGATTTTTAAATTAATGCCCACAGTGNNNTAGTGATTCACAAACTCACTAAGTCACATCAGTGATTTATAACTGATGTCTCACTGCTCACTGACTCCAGTTCAATTGTTTTTCAGAGCAAGTCAGAGGGTGAAAGCTCAATTTTGCATGTAATAACAGTGTTTCATTGAAAAGGTTTAAAGCCAGAGGTGCAGGTGCTTGTAGGAAAACAAAGTTAAGAGCAGAAATTAGAACCAAAAACTGTCAAATTTATAACACCAGGAGAACACTGTAGGAGAGCAACAATGAGGAGAAAATAAAGATTTAAAAGAAGAAGAAACATAAAAGTTAAGTTTCTGTTAGAGAACATTGCTCACTAAAAAGAGCCAGTTTTCTTTAATTAAGGCAATGGTAGTATGAGTGTAGACTTGTTTTGGTCTGAAATTATGAGTAATAGTAAGCACACTGTTGAACACCTGCACCAAACACAATAAAACGAACAGTCTCGTCACAAGGCTGTTTTTTTAAAGGACAAAAGGCGGCGGAATACTGTGAAAATGTTTTCATTTTAAGAGGAAAGTGACTCATGGCAAAGAGTCTCAGAAAACAGAAATGGGAAGTCGGTGAAATGAGGATTAGGAGCCAGAAAAAACATTTCAGAACAGGCTGATATCCAGAGGAGGAGAAGAGAGTCAGGAGTTTCAGAGAGACGATCTGTGCGTTTTTACGCATGAAAAATACAGTTTGGCCAAAAGGAAAACAGAAAGAAACTGGGATAAATTCCATAGGCTGGATATTAAACTCACCTGTTAGCGAGCAACGGTGCTGAACGTTCCCCTGATTCAAATCATATTCCACCAGTCTCTCCAAGAGCGGGACTTCTGGACTTTCTCATCAAGTCCAAACTGATCGCTGTGGAATTTCTCTTCGCTTCTCCGTGGAAAAAAAAAAGAAGCCCACAAAAAGTGCTTAATTATTTTACAGTCTGATTTTCCCTGTTTTTCAGCCTGAAATTCTGTTCCGTTGCTCCAGAAGAAACGAGTGAGACTCAGCCCTGCCCGACTGACTGCATCCAGCAGACACGCTGCTGCAGGCAGCCGCTCTCAGCTCCTCTGGTGGCGCGTGAAGCTCCGCCCCCTTTCCCCCCAAAACTCTGTGACGCGTCCAGGTGCTGCTGCGGCTCCGCGGTCTGTGGAGTTCAGGTGAAACAGACCCACAGTCAGGAAAATGAGAGTGTAAAATGAGCGGACAGTAGATTATGAGTTCTTGTTAGTGCTTATCGGAAACACCGAACCACCAATAAACACAAAATCAGTTAGATTTTAGAAGAAGCAATAACTGATGTTGCCTAACTCATGAGTGATTTATTGGGTTATTTTATGCATGACGGCCCTTACAGAATTTAAATTACTCTGACTGATCTCGTTTTTTTAGTTTGAATAACCTTCTATGTGCTAAATCAGTACATATCAGGTGATGTAACTTCTTTACTTGAAAATAAAACTAGTTTGTTTGAAGGGATTTACCCACAAAATCCAATTATTCCTGCTTTCAAACCAATAATAACTCGTTTGTACAGCTCAAATTGGCTGCAAATGTGCTCTCAAAGCTCTCTAAATGCTCAAAAATGAAACAAATCCCACAGAAAAGGTCAATGTAAGGCTGCATGATGGAAAGTCTTACTTTCTTCTCCAGCTTCCACCTGACTCCTCCAGCAGCCCTGTGAGTCACACTGTCATGTTAAAACGGCTCACTCAGCCGTAAATAATGAGCCAAGTTATAAAGGCTAAACCAACTGTGTGCGCGCGTCTCAGCCATGAATCACAGCGGCCAGCACACACACACACACACACAAAATTTCCTTTGTCCCACTTCCTGAATGGAGGGCAGCGGGTATGAAGGCTGAAGCGCTGATAACAGAGTGTGGATGGAGCTGCAGATCTGCACAGACATGGTGACATGTGAGTGTTTAATGAGAAGGATAGTCAGGGAATGAGTGTGTTCAAGTGGGGAGAGGACTGATGTGACAGAATCTGTGACACCTTAAAGAAGACATATCACTCTGTATGTGATTGTTATTACAGAGGAAAGGTTTCTTCTTTCCAGTTCTTCACAATTTAAAGGCTCAGCAGCTTTTATATGTCTGCTTAAGTCATTCTCTGTATTGAAGCTGCTCATCTTTGACACCACACTGAAGCATTTCCTGGACAAACCCCCAAATTCATCAACTTTTCTACTCTTAACTCCCTGATTTCCCAGGGGGCAACACTGTCACTCTGACATCACACCAGAGAGCTCTTAAACTGTCATCGCACATAATCAGCCTTTCTTTCATTTAAAGGACCACTGAGAAGGAATCTTTATTCACAGCAGTGCTGCGTGACAAAAAGAGCAACATAAATAGCTTTATAATGAAAAGAGTTTTATTTTTAAAGTGAAGCATTAAGTAAACAAAGCAGACAGACAGACAGACAGAGGAGGTAACAAAATCCGCCCAGCAGCACCTGTAAAGCTCTCTAATTAACACATTGTATCTTGCTTGTTTTACGCTCAGTGTGTAATTTCTGCCTTCCTCACTGTGTGAGGTATCATCTGTTGCCTGTTTTTCCCCTCAAGTTACAGTAACTAGAGGGGGTAAAGGGGTGATGACGACTCTGACAGGTAACCAAATGAAACAAACAGTAACCTTGAATAAAGGCTGGAATGTTGATGGGAACATTGCAATGCAACAAAATGTAGCCTATCACAAAGATGTGCATTTTAAAGTGAAAATTTTAAGATACTTAATGTTTATTCCGCACAAAAACTGAAACATAGAAACAGCAGTTAATGTTTTTTTTCCATGGTGATATGTGCAGGAACAATTTTGGCCATGGTGCAGTGACGTATTGCATTCAGTTATTAATGTATTTGTGTGTAAATTTAAACTCAGAAATGTTTTTATCTGCTCACTTACTTGACTAAAATATGACTAAGATCAGCAGCTGAACAAAAAAAAGTTTTCCTGCAAGTTTTCCCATCAGTCTGCTTTTACTTCTTCCTGATGAGCCAGAGGTTTCACAACACTCTCTCTCTCTGCTCTGTCTTTGTAAGAAGAGCTGTGTTTTCTCTTACCTCGGGGCCTTTCTGATGCAGTTACCAGGGTGTGTCGGACACAGGGCGTGTGTCTGACTGTGCACAGAGGGGTGTGTCTGTGTGGCTCCTGTGGTAGTAAACCATTTTAGTTCGAGCCCTTGTCTTGGCGGGGAGCAGAAGAAGAAGATGAAGAAGAGGAGGAAGGAAGGACGGTTGGTTTGGTGGTGGACCTCACACTGCTGGCATGCAAAGTGTGGAAAGCCTGAAGGATGACACGTGCTGAAGGAATGATCTGCATCCTGTAACCACAACACCTGCTGCACAACTATGCGCTTCCTATTTTCCACGCATGTTTTGGTCGAGTTTGTACAGTAGTGAAGATAAAAACATGAAGTGAAATTCTGGCTTCATAGATTCTGAAAGTGTGAAGCAACATCAAAGGAGCAGTTCACTTAAATAAAAAAAGGGTACAACTGCTGGAAATGGATGTTGATGTAAAATTTTTGGAATGTAACTGAAACAGTGACTTTTGAAGCAAAAATAAGATGACAAGACTGAAACATGCAGAGTGGAGGCTGTTTTTCTTTAGATTAAAGCCCCTGCTTTTGGAGTATATTACAACAGTCATATATCGGTTTGAAAGTTAAGTGTCCACATACTTTTGGCCATACATTTTATTCAGAAAGGTGTTTAAATAAAATCAAAACTATCAGCATAACCAAAATATCACTTTAAGTCAGTCAGAAATCATTCTTTCTATCATTTGGGTTGACTGACCCTTTAAGTCCTGCTACAACTGCAGGCATCTGACTTGGTATGGCGCCATCTGCTGGTGCTTAAATGAAAAGGCATGTTTACCCTCCACAGACCTGAAGGGAGCCTCAGGCAGCTAATTTCCAAGCTGCTGAACAGAAAGTGAAGAGAGCAATCTCAGAGACAAAAGCACATGATTATCAGGGAGGAGCAGAGCTTCACTCAGTCTTGATTTTACAGTTACTGTCAACCTTTTTCCTTTTTAAACCTGGTCCAGTCGAGGTTATTTATCACCTGCAGAGTCAATACAAAGCCTGGTTAACTGCTGAGCGGGACAGTAAACTCTGATTGATGTTCTTGACTCACCGGCTGCTTCATTCTGCCGATGGACTCTTTCACCTTTGTAGCTCCTTTAGCTCATGCATGGAGCTGTGATTAAGTGTGTGTTGCCTCCATCAGTCAGCTGAGTATCTCCATAGACAGGCCTCTTCAGCTGGAGCTTTACAGTTCATGACAGAGAGGTTCATAAAAGGTTAAGAGAGCAGAAGGTCAAGGGAGGATTTGTAGCCGATGCTTTCTCTTAGAGCAATTTCAGAGGTTATTTCAGTGAATTTCTTTGCTCTGCAGTGGGTCTAATATTGCTAAAAATACTAGATAGAATTTTCTGGTTGGGGAAAAGTTGTGCCTGCCATTAAATCTTCACATGTCCTGCAGCTGCAGGACAGAAGTCCTGGTTTATTTTCTGCTACTCACAAGGAAGAAACTTGTATTTTCTGCCCGTTTTGTTAATAAACCTGACTGCTGAATATCAGACTGAAATAAGAAACCTTGTCTCCTTGGTCCTTAAAGACAGATGTCTGACCTTTTTATAAACAGGGCAATTCAACTCTCACACAATTCGGTGTTTCTCTACATCTATTTTGGAATGGAGCCGATGTAAAAATGACATTTACAATTATTTTATCTCAAAATTTTGGTGACAGTCTACTTGGTTCGACACCACAAAAGCTAAAAAAGCTTCTGTGTGGAACTGCATCTCAGTTATGAATTTTATTTATTTATTATTATTAATTTATTTTCCTGACATTATTACAAAAAAAAAAGTTTGCAAAAGAAAAAATTTGCAGTCAAGGAACACTAAAGAAATGACACTTTTTAAAGTAAATTCTCAAAAAAATTTGATTTCATTTTTATTGGAAAAAAACATTTTTTTTCCTCATGTTGCTTTTTGACACATTAAAATGCATATTATGCTTCCTGATGACAATTTTGTCCCTTTCCCTGACTGAACCTTTTGTCACCTGCTGGTTATAGATTAACATTTATCAAAGCACCATGCTGGAAGGCCAGACTTCATATTTTTTAATGTCTAGAGAGACAGATCAGCTCTCCCATCTTGCATTACCTGTCTGTTAGATACAAGACACTAATGAAAAAGGAAATCAAAAGATTAGAATCCTTATTCTAATAAAGATTACAGGAAATGGTTACTGCGGCAGACGGGCGAGAAAACTGTCAGTCAATAAGACGCTGCTGTGTTTGAATCTGCCGATCCGTCAGTGATGGAGTCACAACAACAACAACAACACAGCTCCTATCAAGGCCATCGGTGGAGGAACAGGTATAATAAAGAAGAAGCAGAATGAACTCAGGAAAGAACACACAAGTTCATCCGAGTCTTCATGATGATGCTCCACTAGAGATAAAAGTTTCAGAGGCTGTGCTGTGCTGCGTGACTGCAACACAGTTTATGACAGAAAGTCAATTAATTTTAATGTGATAAGACATCAGTTTTCCAAATACTCTGTAAGAAATCCACCCATACCTTGTTCAGGTAGTTAAAATAATTAAGCTGAAGGTCACAGGTGATTCATTTTGTCCTATTATTTATGTATTATAAACTTAATAAACAGGATGAAAATGCATATTTTCGTTTTCTTTTGTAAAGTTACAAAGCTTTTCTGCCTTCAGTTTGCTGCATTTCCTTTTCTTCCTGCTGTGTCATTCTCATCTTAAGCTGTTTATGGGAAGCTTTCAAGAGCTCTTAAACTCTCCCGTCCTGGTTGTTTATCTGTGGAAGCTTTGACTAAAATAAACCTCAGTCAAGTGCCAATGAATCACAGCATGACATATTGACGATATGCTATAAATAACATTATATATTTAAGGTTTTTCTCCTCCTTTTTTGTTCTCCTTCCTAATTCAGAGAAAACATGATGTAATGTAAACAAATATTGCTCTTGCTATCTTTGGTTTGAGTTAAAACTAAACAGATTTTCATTATAAAATAACATTTTATGGACTTATTTTGTCTTTATTCCATACCTTGGAGGATACAAGATATTGTCTTGTTTTTTGGAGGGCAGCTTTACGTCATCTTACTTCCTGCTTGTCTTTATTCTCGAGTCTATGAATTAACAAAAGATACATTAATCTCCTTGGAACACATCTGGTTGGGGAGGACAGCACAGTTTTGCTCAGGTGTGACGATAACAATCAGCCAGTTTTCAGAACAAAAGAGCTTTGTGCTGCAAAGCAGTAAAACTGACAGTATTCAAATGACACATCAACCTTCTCAGTGGTTATTCAGTGAAAAGCACTAAACTGTAGTAGCTATCATCAAAACAGATGATCTAATTTCTTCCACAATGTTGATGACACGTTCTTTGTTTTTGTTGTTTTGAGCAAACTTGACAATTTTTCTTTGGAAAAGTTATTTTTTCCATCTGGTCTTGATTAAACAACTGTTGCTCTGATATTAATACAAGTATGGGAAATGCATTGAAAACTGCTTAAAATGCTGGACGGGGTATCAGTGAGAACATGAGTCTATGCACAGATCCAACACCATGAAACGTATTGATTAGAAACAGAAACCTGCAGTGTCCCGTCCACCTGGTTGCAACTTAACATTATTTTTACAGCAGAATTAGCCAATATTTTTAATAGCAAGCGTCTTGTTAACTTCAAGCATACCCACAACATTACATTCATTTCGCTTTGTTTATTTGTGTGTTTGTTGCTATGTTTTTTATTACTACTGCTTTGATCTTTGATCTGTACAGCATCTTTGAGCACTTGAAAAGCGCTTCACAAATAAGATTTATAATAATAATAATAATAATAATTCTGTCGATTCACAAAGTTCAGGTATCAGGATCAGTATCAGAAAGGACAAATCGGCATTGTAACATCTCTCCACTAAAAGGAGGAAGACCATGAGCTGTGTTGAAGAAAAGAGCCCCACCCAGAGAAGAGCAGAATTAATCAGAGCCGCTAATGTTAAGGTGTCATGTTGAAGATCGATTGTTGGCCGATTGTCTCAAACAGAAGTGGTAAAAGTGACGAATCCTCCAAGAGTGACTGACTGACTTACAGAAAACCAGGTGTGCTGAAGGGAAGGAACATCTGCACAGGGCTGCTGTGAGGACGCTGAGCCTGAGAGGATGGATCCCTGCCAGCCTTCCTCCAACTTGATGTCATAGCACGCTGTATTACATTCACCATTCATGACTGTAACAGCTGATAAAGTTCAAGGCCAAAAGCGATTTGGACTGTCCCTCCAAAAAATGTCAGAGGTGGGATTTTCTCTTTGTGTGTGTGAGTGAGTGAGTGAATGTGAAATCTTATTTTACAGTTGTGGTTACACGGGAGCTTCTGTTTTATCGTCACCCAAAAAGTGAGTGAAAACATAAAATACAGCAGCTAAAGCTAAATGTGGTGCAACTGTGCAGAAAAAACAAATGTTGTTTCTTGCAGGACAAAAGGAGACCTCAGATCATCAGAGGTGTCATTTAATCAAGTTAAGGTTTATATTTTTTTAGGATATGACTTTTTCTAATATGTTTCCTTTCTGGTATCTTATTCATTATATTATGTTTTGCTAAGGTTAATATCTAAGGAATGTAAAGGAATCAGTAGGGTTGAACTATTATCA
>JAPXVT010000026.1:801091-814522 GCA_029823135.1 Acanthurus reversus
ACCGGACTACAGTTATTGCACAGGACTGAACCAATTCATTAGACAGAAGCTGGTGCAAGCAATAGTCTGTATTATTTGTGCACGTCAAACATAAGGAGGACAATATTAGAAAAAACACTTGACCACTTAACTGCATGGCTACTGTTTGGACAGCAATAGTTTTTGCACAGGTGCACTTCTTTACTGGAGTATACTAGAAGGTTTTCACATTGTTTTGTTCCCCTGAAATACAATGAAAATACCACCATACACTGCACTGGTCAATATGCAACAAAATGTGGCTTTTACTGCTCGTCCTTTTGCCATATAGAGGAGAATGAACATCAGTAGTTTTCCTATGTAGGAAGCATTATGAGAAGTGGCACTTTAGGTCAACATGACTTTTCTATGGGACTAATATTCAACAGACATGTAAAAAACTGGCTTACCATCTTCAGCAAATACAAATTAATCTCATCAATAAGAAAAAACAGCATCGAAAGAAGACATCTGATTTTAAGGCAGAACACCAACTGAAGTTCAGACAGATTTACAACTGCTCTGATCTTCCACTAGCAGAAAGAAAAGAGCACCCAAATTCAAACAGACTCATTATTATTGTATGTCTCTATATTAGAGTATCAGGCACTCTATGTTTTGTTAACACAACCACAGTCCATCATCGCTGCCCTCATCCGGCTGCACCAGTGTTTGTTTTCAGTGCTCTGCTCCTCATCTGAACTCCATCTGTTCTTTTCACAAGTGGTTGTGGAGAAGATGGAGGGACTTGATTTGGCCCTCTAAGCCATGATTTTCTTCTTGCATTCCACGGAGCAGAAGAGGAAACCTTGCACTGCCATGAAGCGCTGGCCAATCAGGCATTTGGAGCATCCGGAGCATTTGAAGCACTCTGGTTCGGCATGCCAGTGATGCTCGCCGTAGGAAACTCTCTGGGCTTCGGGCTCCACTGGATTCTGGCAGGCCGAGCATTTCTGTGGTGATGGAGGAATAAAATGATGTCAGTGCAAATAATTTGCTTTTTAATTCATTATTTGTCATTTTTAATCTTCATTTTTAGATTGTTATTGTTAGCTTTCCATTTAGTTTTTAGTCATTTTGCCTTTTTTTTTTGCCTTTGATTTCTAAGGTATTTCCTATGCCTCTGTAAAGCACTTTAAATTGCCTTGTGCCTTAGTGGTGCTTTATAATCAAACTTGCCTTGCCTTTTCTCCACTCAAACTGCACTATAGCTTCACTTCAGGTATGAGCTCAGAAGTATAAAGCTGCACAAAAACAGCAGCTTTGCAGGAGATTCTGTCGGATAAATAATGTAAACAAACGCTGAGTGCTTCACATTTTTGACCTTGGGTGGCCAACATTCACTTGTAATCCTTCTCTTGTATCAGTTTTACACAGAGGTCTGCTGTTCAACCTGCACAAGACCTTTACCACCAAACCTGATAACCTGCAATAACCTGCGTCAAACTTTCTGCAACACAATGCAGACACAAGAGGGGAATAGGCTACAAGGTCAATGATTATTTTGAATACTCTTGAATAAATATTTTGTTATAACAGTGGCGTCAGTTACACTAAGGTCAAAATGTGAAATAATGGAAGATGATAATTATCAGTTATCGTTAGTGTTTGAAAAAATCGATATCATGCACCCAAACTTCCTTGAATTGGCTTTGTTGAAAGGAGGGACACAAATAAACTTGTCTTGCTTAGTTGGTCATAACCAGACAAACAAATTGAAAAACTTCGGCCATTCACAACAAGCAGAAACCCAGAGAGAGAGCGTCTGTCTCACCACAGCATAGTTCTTCATGTAGCAGGGCTTGCAGACGGGTTTGTCGTTCTCCATGACGTATGTTTCTCCGGCGAGGATGCAATCACATTCAAAACAGCAGAAGTGCTTCAGATGCCAGTTCTGGCCCTCGGCCTGCGTGTACTCATTACAGAAGATCAGCTGTGGATAGAAATGCACAAAAACGTAGACTAAGCGGAGCTGCAAACTTTGAAAGAAAATGAATCAAAACCACTCAGAACTCCCAGAACACGCTTTACATCCTCTCACCTCGTCACAGCCGCCGCAGCGCGGCTTCTCGCTGTCGCCATAGTGGCGTCCACAGTACAGCTTTCCTTTCTTCCAGAAGTAGATCATGTCCACCAGCAGCTCAGTGCAGGTACAGCATACGAAGCAGGCTGGATGCCACAGCTTGTCGTAGCCAGCGCGCTCAGCGTAGACGGCAGGCTCGCCCAGACGCATCGGCTGCTTACAGTGATTACACGTCTGGAAGGGAAGGAGAGATGGTCGGTGGTGGATCAGGGGTTTATTATCAGCATTAACAGGAAGTGAAGTGCTTTATTTTTCAGTCATGTTTTGTTCTTTAATGGTTTACATTTGCTTTTACATTTGCTACATTTACTTGCCAATAACCAAAAGATTAGTTTATCATTTAGGTCACTAAATAATAAAAAGTGAAAAATGCATGGTAAGTTCCAAGAGTCTGATGTGACGCAGCGATATGTGTGTGGAAAACAAAACTGTGCCAGAACAGTCAGTTACTTCCTGTGCAGAAAAGATTTCCTACAGCCTCTTTGGCTCTAACTAACAATTAGTGTCGCCCTTTAATACTTCTCAATAGGTTTACACAAAGGGTGATATCCTTTTCTTTGAGCTGTATTCAAAGACAAAAAAGGGTCTCGTTTGATCTGACAAAGCAAACATTCGGGCCTTTTTGTCTGCATTACAGAACTCACTGAAGGACACATTTTATTGCTGAAAATTGGTGGAATTCCCCTTTTTAAAACAGTGGCACAACCGCTGGTGTTCAGTTAAGAGGAGATGACTGTTGGTAGAACCTTAGTGAAGGTAGAGACAAGTAAATACAAAGATGTCGAGACACTCCCTGACTTGAGAGGAGAATGTGTTCTCGTTCAGTCATGGACACTGTGAGGAATAAAAAAAAGGGAGGATGAAGCTGCGAAAGTGAGAAAGAGAATATGAGAACAACATAGGAACATGAAAAACACAAGAAGTTTGTGACGAAAAAGAAAAAAAGACCATAAAACTGAGAAAAACAGAAAAAAAGGAGAAATTAGAGAACATTGTGCTAACATATTACCTCACCTCAACACTGTAACTCCTCCATAAAAGCCGCTTTGTGTGTCAGTATCTGACCCATAATACATGAGTCACAGTAGAACAGTAGGACTAAAATCATGAGACTCCAAACAGCAATAATTAACTGACTGCACATGGTGATGATGAAATCTTTAAAAACTGACTCATGACTCATTGTGCTTCATTCGTAACTCAGTATCAACCCTGATGACCAGGAAGGCCGATTCAGAGTTAGTGTTATGGCTCCACCTAGTGTTCTATTTAGGAGTAGCACAGCATGCAGTAATACTCATAGGCAGTAATGCACTGCATCTATAATACATCATGAATTTACTTATAATGCACCTATAGTGTATAATCATAGTTATAACCATACACCATAACACACCTATAATACATTATAAGTGTGTTTATAATGTGTTATAACGCATTACAGATGCATGCTTTAAGTAAAGTCTTGCCAAAGAATCTACTAAGAATCTACTAAATAGCAGAAATTTAATTAAAACTATAAAGACGCATTAAAACTTTGGATCCCTGCATAGGAACCTCCCCAATGTGTTGCCAGGCAAATCAAAGGGGATGTGATCATTATTTCTAACAAAAGAGAAATATATTTCTCTCACACATTTTTTTTCCTGTTTTTTTTACTTAAAAGGTCAAAGAAACAGGAGCACTCCAGGAAAAAAAAAGGATGAAAAATTCACTCTTTGGGTGACATACGATATGTGCTGAGGGACACTATGTAATTTTAAGAGTTTATCAACCAAAATGGTTGAGAAGCTGTAGCATTTTCTGCTACATCTCATTAAAGCAACACTCTGTGTGTATGACGAAGCTGAGTACTAACAAGTGGTAAAATATTGTTTGTATCCTGTTAGTGCAAAAAAGTGCCTACATACAATTTTAAGATTTATTGCAATATTTTCTTTCCATTTATTTTATTTTTACAGTCCACTGCGACTGCTGTGGGATCCTGAACCTTACAGTAAGGAGGGCTTTGCCTTGACAGTTACTTCTTGCTACCAACTAAATCAGACAACATAAGACACATGAGTGTGCTCTGGCTATATATTTTCATTGGTTAATGCACAGTCTAATATACCAGAATAAGGTGGCAGTTATAGAGAAACAGCATTGCGATTTTTCCTCTCTCTGGTTGTTAGATTTCTCAACCCCTTTAGTTCAATTCCTGTACTTGCGACTAGCTCTTGGTTTATTAAAAGTAAAGCAGTTTAACAAATTAATATCGTTCCATGTTGTTAATGCATCTAAAGAGGAGGAAAGTGACAAAGTGTTTATCAAATATAAACTGCTTACAAAGGTCTGCGCTGGTAGCCCAGCTTGCGGAGTTCCAGGGGCACCCAGGGCTCCAGCAGTGGCAGTCGTACCCACGGCTCCTCCAGCTGGTCCAATGCCAGCGGATGGTCCAACTCCAGGACCTGAAAGTGCTCCAGCACCACCAGGTCTCACTCCAGCTGCACCAACCACTGCTCCAGGTCCAGAAACAGATCCAGCGCCCACAACTCCTGGTTTAAATCCCGCTCTTCCAACTCCACCAGCTCCTCCAGCAGCCCCAGCAGTAGCTCCTGGTGTCCCAGCTCCCAGTCCAGCACCAGGTGCACCTCCAGCCCTGACACCAGCTCCAGCCTGCCCTCCTGCTCGAACCAGAGCCATCTCTTCGGGCAGCATAACATCTCCGACCCCTAGGGCCTCGTCCTTGTACTTGCGGACAAACTGCTGCATTTGCTTGACCTCGGCGGGGCTCAGTTCGTGGCACTTGGACGGGTCCTGGTCGTGCTCAGGCAGCTGGCGGGCCATCTGCTGACGACGGTAAGCAGCTCCCTCTGTACCGGCCACTGGACGTTTCTCTGGTGGGAGCAGCTCAATGTAACGCACCGCCTGGAAGTCAGAATGAAAACAAGAAGAAACTGTTCAGCTCAGACCAGATAAAGAAAGATTGTGTGAAGGACTGAGTGAAGAAGAGTGAACAGAAAGAAGATAAGGACCAATCAGAAAGGGAGTTAGGGGGCTTCTTGAAAACAAAACTTTTAAAACAGAAAATCGTGGTGAGAAAGACAAAAAAAGAGGGTGCTCAAATATGCTAGCAGACTAAACAGCAGATACACAGCTTAGTATCAGTTTTAAAGTTGTGGTAGTCCAGACAGGAAGTTAGTGATATGCATCTACTTTTCATTTATCATTTATTGTGACTACAGGTTTTTTTTCCATATGTTCATTTCATGATGTCGGCTCGCCACAATTAACACTTTCTACCATACATTTTCTATTTTTGGAGCCGTGCATTTTGAGGCTTTACAAACAACTTTGTTTGAGAGGACCGGCAATAGATATGATGCAGTTTATTTAGTCTCAACATTATACCAACACATAGAAAAGTATCCGTGGGCTGAAAAGCACGAGCTTAAAAAAGCATTTGTGCAGATTTAGACCACCGGTGAATAAAGGCAGGTGACTTTTGGGGGATTGAACCTGCGCACCTCCCCGAAGGTCTAGGCTTTAAATTCAAAGCACAGGTGATGTATTTGTCCCATATTCAAATCCTGGTTGTCATTTAATATACAGTACATTAAATAATACAGTCCCCGCCAACACTCCTTGTTTTGAATGATTTAGGTAATAATGATTTTTATTTTCCAGCATTTTCTTTTGTTTTGTCTTGTTTGTCACAAGTTTCCAGGGCCCGTGGTTCTCAATTCATTGTCTAAAACAATCTAACACCCAAAGACTTTCAATTTACTATGATATCAATCAGAGTTAAAACAAGCCGTAAATCAAAAGCTTGAATAAGACAATAGTTGGAATTTTTGCTTGATAAATAACTTAAATAACTATTCCATTATCAACACTTCTTTGGCTACAATCATTTAAGCACTGGGTTGAAGTCTTACCAGATATTTATTGGCCACTGGTGGCGCCCACTCATAGGTGACTGACTTCACTTGCACATCTTTGGGGACTGGTACCACACTGGCTGCTGTGGGGCTGACAGCAGCTGGTACTTTGTCTGCCTTGATAGGTGCGAGGCTGGCTGGTACAGGCTGAACCGGAGCCTGAGCACTGCTGGGTGTTGTACCTGAAGTGCCTCCTGCAGGCTGTACCAGCTGTGAACCAGCTGTGGCCGAGGGGGGCACTACAGTGGAAGAAGCACTCGGTGGTACAATGTGAGCCCTGGCAGAGCTGGGCAGAGTGATGGTGATCGAGTTGCCCTTGTAGGTGGGGATGCCGTCCGTCTTCAGCTTGGCCATGACGCTGGTGTACTTGGTGTCCTCGAAGAGCTTGCCGACTTTCTTGTTCTCCTCCGAGTTCATCTGCACGTCGTGCTCCGTGAGGCCACATTTACAGTTTCTGCAGATTTTTCTGCAGAGGAGAAGGGGAATGAAACATTCAGGTCATTTATTTTTCAAGACACACAAACATTTGAAAGACTTCTAGTGTGAGAGACAGAAAGATCTTTTTTTTTTTCTAAATGGGCATGTGCATTGTCTCATGCTTTAGTATGTGAAACAGAATTAAATGATTGCTTCATATAATGTGAAACTATGTCTTGTAAAACATATTGGAAAGGCCTTAAATCTTTCATATTCCCTTAAGAATGTTGTATCTTTCTTTCTTTTTAAACAAACATGCTATTGTTTAGGAAACTTTCTTACAACGACAATAAGTAGCTTCTACATCGTTGCCACAACACTTTTCCGACACAACAGGCTCAGTGTTCAAACATCTGCACTTTTCGCAGGCCTCAACACAACTTGCTTCATATTTGTAGCATAACTATGACATCATTTATGACCGCTGAGCTTGTGTCAGCACGAACAGGCCCACAGATTTCTCTCAGCAATGACGAGCTGCTTAAACTACGTTTGATTCTCACAGCTGAGAACAAACATCACTAATAACTTCATGTTCAGGAAATATCTGGTAAGCTTCACAATATATGATGCATAACTTCTCTTTGGTAAAAGCTGAGAAATAGACACTTGACTAAATAGAGTTCCTGTCAGTAAAAAAAATGATCTTCTATAGCAAAGGTCTACATGTAAATGCTTATCAGTATATTTAGTGCAGATTCCTCCAGACTGAGCATGGTTTGGTACAGTAACTAATGCCCCCCTGACTGACTGTAACAGAATAACATTCCTGGCTGACTGTCTGACACATTAAACCCAGCACCGCAGCCCCTCGGTGGGCTTTTGTGCTAGTGCTGCAGTGGGCATCAGGGCACCTGGTGCTGTCTTCAGGAAAACCGGCCAAATGTGGATGACTGTCCAGACGGAACAGTGTTTCATGAGCCACTGGTCCAAATCAATGCAAATAATGTGGCATGATGTGAACCCTAGGTAGTCAGGCTGTCCGTACATAGTCCCACGCCTTTTCCTTTGCATTATAACTAATGTGAGCGTCGTTACAGACGCCTGGAGGGCATTTTTCAGCCTCCAATTACCATTATTTTGTTGAATCTGGACCAGAAACACCCATGAGGCTTCATTTTCTCACTCTCAGAACTAATCAGGCCTAAAGTCATGCTGGCCCGATGCTCACACTCCCCGCATCGTCTTTGTTCACAATGAGCTGACGGGACGCTGGGCTCAGTGTTCAAAGACAAACATGAAGTGCGGCTGTGTTCAGAACAGCATGTTCCTCGCAGGCTGTGACTCCTGCTGCTATCACATAGTTTTAATTGAGCAAAGAGGAGAGTGATGTTATTGGCCCGTGAGTGGAAGTCTTCGGGAACAATGTGCTGAATAAACACGTTTTTTTTCTTTATTGTCCTGTAGGGCCTGAACAAAATGGGACTTTGGGGGATTATACCGATATGTGGTTATCAAATACCTGTGACAGAGATATGTAATGGTGGCAGGATAGCTCACGTTTTAACAAACTTTATTCCAAACATCAGAGCACTGAACAGCAAACGCTTCACTTATTAGTTATTAAATAAAAGACCACCCTCTGCTGGACAAACTACACAATTACATCATTTTAAATCAGTAGTCAAAGCCTTTTTTCGGGCCTTAAAAACTTTTAATTACAGCCCATATTTGAGAATATATATGCCAATACAGATACATCTGTAAAAGGCCAATATTTGCCGATAATATTAGTAAACTGATATATTGGTTGGGCCCTGTTGTCCTGCCTTTTAATCAACTTTACTTACCTGTCAGCTGCCCAGTAAAACCAAATTACTACTGTGGGTAATTAAGCACCCTTCCTTAGATTTACTGCTGTTGAACTTTTCTGTTTCTATAAGGGCTTACTGTGCAACTCTGTACAAACCTCCAAAAATGCAGCTCGAAGCCTTCGCACTTGTCCTTGCATTTCAAACAGGCCGCTCCAGCGCCAAACTCGTGTCCGAGGGTCATCTGTAAACAAAACACAAGAAGATTACATGTGTGTCATGTTGTTCTGACTGTTTAGCCACTGAAAGTCAATGCAGAGCTTCCTTAATCTCAAATGTCTGTTGCTCTCAGGGGAATTACACGTAATACAGATAATGAGCACGCTGCTCTGGTGCCACACACAATGAATCAGACCAGGAATCATCAGGAGACTCAGGATGCTTTGAGGATGCTAAACACATTAACTCTGGACTTCAAATGGTTTAGAAGTAAAAATTACATCTGAAAGGGACAAGATTAATAATAACAGGACTGAGGAGCGTGGCCACTGTTTAGGATTAATAAACTACAATATTTTAAACAATTTGACGTTGGATTGTGTCAGAAAAAAAAGCAGGATTTTAAAGGCAGACCTTCTCACTTTCATGCAGAATATTTGTGACACAAGCAATTTCTTTTTGCCTTAAGAAAAAACTACAGCAATATTTCTCTTAAATTTCCATCACTGCATTCAGTAATTTGATCCTTTCCAGTTTTCTTGGCAGGCGACTCTGAGCTGCTTCTTCTGCATCCTTTTTTCTGACTTCAGTGTCACATGATGCTCATCTCCACCTTTAGCCATTACTGCTGTTTCTGACCATATATGGTCAACCATTCAACGTTGTTGAAAGCCTTACGGGATCCCAGCAGGGACCCCTTTTGTCAGAGGGATGTTTTTGACCCAAAAGATTCTAACTACTGAGGAATGCAGACAGCGTGTCCTCTTATTTACGGCAGAGACGTGATACCAATACTTTAGCTTCCGTCACACCTTCCAGGCTGGAGAGAGTTTTCTCTCCTGAGAGCCGTTAAGGAGAAGAATGCAGTTAAACTTCAGGATTTGTTATGATAATTAAAGTGGCAAACACATAAATTAATCTCAGAGAAGCTGAGATGAGATTCTTCTACCTTTTGAAGCAGCATGAAGAGAATTTGAAGAGTAAATATTAAGCTCAGTTTATTATGGTCATACATTCAGAGACTGTCAAACTGGCCTGTAAAACAAAAAATAAAAGTCGAGGTTAAAACCTTTCATCTTCTCTGAGTCTGACTGAAATCTAAACGCACATAATTATCCACTCTCGCTCGAGATTTTTTATTTTTTTTTAAGTTTGACCTTTAGTTCTTTCTAAATTTTCACAATGAGGGGCTAAAAAGGATTAGCCTATTTTTAAAAGATTCTATCCTGCTCAAAACTGTTTTAATCTCTCGTGCTGTATTTTGTATTATGTAATGTGAACAACATGAAATGTTGTTTATAAATCTTAACTTGCTCTTAATTGCTAAAAGAGGATCACACTGGAAGCTGTTAAACAACATTCCTTTTTTAACAGAGTTTTTAAATTTTTAATAAAAGTGAAGCAGCTGATCAGTGAAGATGTCAAGTTCAGGCTTTACATTCCTCTTGTTCGCTAATACTTTCATACCAACTCTATGTAATGCACTTGAGCTGTCAGTCTAGTAAGAGCTGGTTATTGTATGAAACTTAGTAGTAATAGAGTCCATCTGATAATACCTTGACTCTTCTCAGAGTGCTGTGAACAACATACTCTCCCTCTGTCTGCCTTGTAAAGTCTGTGATCTGTTCCTTTCAGAAAATCCACTGAGTTCATTTTAAGGCACTCTGGATGAGGGCATCAGCCAAATACCTCGAATGCAAAACTAAGTGTTGGGATTTGGAGCGAACCAAGCTGAGTGTTCACTGCTTGAGGAAGTCTAAATATTTGTCCCGGCACAGTTTGTCTCAGGTCACTCTGTTTTTACAATCCGCATTAGCAGTTGCTGTTGATCAGTGACTATGAAGAATGACTAAGCCTGCAGCCTGATTTAATTCCGATGAAAGAGGTTGTTCAGACACAGAGTTTACAGCTCAAGACTGATGAGTCATTTATGAGTCACTTGGTTGCAGCAGGACAGAGCTGCAGACCAGCGGCAGCGGTGACGACTGCAATCCCTTGCTTTGGATCAAGTTTCAATACCGAAGGCCACCTGCTGTCAGACCAAGACTTCTGGTTTTTTGGCATCTTCAACCACAAGCCAAAAGACTCATTTCCCTCTTTTAAATTTAAACTTCTGTTTTATTTAGATTTTATCACATCCACAGGAAGTGTACAATATTTAAGTTTTTCATGCAGTGCAACGATGTGCCTGCAGTCCAAAGCAGAAAGCATTAAGAATGTCCCGCAGATCTGGAAGAATGCAGATGCAGAAAAGTTTTAGTTCCTCAATTAAGCAGCACTTTCCTCCCTTTCATGGTAGTAGCTGTTTTAAGTTTGGTTTCATTTCTCAATACTGTTTATCATGTAATACAAAAACACACATTCTTCTGACCAAAACTTCCTTAAATACAGATTTATTTCTCCTTGATTTTTAAAGAGTATCAGCACAGTGACTTTACTGTAATGCTGCCTTTAAAACCCTGGAAAACCCCCCCCAACCCTCTGCAGTATCACGATGCATGCATAACGATATCCTAAAATCCAAGACAATATCTAGTCTCATATCACCATATAATATTAGTGTATTGCCCTAGTTGAAGATGATGAAATTATTCGGCTAATATCCTCAAAATGTCATTTTAGTTCAGCCTCTTACTGTTGTGCTGGGGACAGTTTTAAATCTTAACTTCTTGGATCAATTACTTAAGTGCATGACAGAGAAATCTAAAGTATATTTGAGCAAACAGAAGATTACCTCATTTTTCTTTGTTGCATATTCTTCCTAAAACATCCTCGCATACACGACTAATAAGAGTTTAGGTGCTCAGACAAGAACATGACTCAACATGAGGTCAGAGCCTCCAAGAAAAACCCACTAAAACAACTCAAATTTATTATAAACTGCAGTGATGATGATTTACTCAAAAACTCGGCGTTCCCTTTGGAAGACTGCATGAGCCTAGTGGAGCATGATTTCACCTGACACACAGATTGCCTTTCTAGAAAAGGCCAGTTACACTTTGACAGTAATTACAGCAGCCCCTGGCAGACCGAGGCGCTCCGGGTGACCTGCAGCCGCTGCACACTTATCTCCTCCAGGGATTAAAAGCAGATGTCAGCTGGGCCTGTCTGGGTCATCCGGCTGCTTGGACCCACTTTCCAGCAGCAGCTTACTGTACACACTGTATAAACAAGTGTCCTGTGCTTCAGCGGAGGTGAATTTATTGAGTCTTATTCACCAGCAAATAAATCTACAGACACACGAAAAAACTTTGGCTCTATTTTAGGCTCGTAAATGCCTTAGAAAAGACCTTGCAAAGAGACACAATGGCTGGTAACTCCAGGAATAGCACACATTGTGGGTAGCAAACCACTCATTAGTTTCATGCCACACATGCAGTATGAGCATCATCATGTGCTTTGGTTAATTATAATTGTCAGTATGCCTTTGCCTCTAAAGCAAGGATTATGGGAATTAAACTGGAAACATACTCCTGTTTGGTAAACAAAGACTCCCCATGCAGATGAAGATTTTATTTGAAAGTTACACATCCAGTTGACTGAAGTGATGAGAAATCAAAAAGTGCAGCTTATGTAGTGAATGATGCTGCAGCTTCCCAGCTACACACCATTACATCAGATTAACACTCTGCAGGTCTGTGCCGGGATCACGTGGCTCAGGCAAACACACAGTTACAACACGGGTGATCAACAACATCTGCAGGAAAAAATTACCCCCAAAGATGAGACGACCCCCAAGACAACAAAAGAGATGTTTTTCTAAACTAATTTGCAGGTTCACTCCAAATCACATACATTAAAGCTGCTGATTATAGGTTTGGAACTGAGCTGTATACTCGCATACACTGAATACTACAATTTCAACAATGTGTATATTTCCACTTAGTTACACTGTGATCTTCCATGGGTTATAAGTAGATTAGGCTGAAAGAATCTGATGTATGTAAGACGTTTATTGAATGTGGCACATGCACAGCAATGTCGTGCATCTAAAATAAACTCTTAGAAGAATGAACTTCCTTGGATTGGCTCTGTAGCCAAATCTAAAAGGGATCTATGTCAAAAACCGAAAAAAAACCCTGCTTAACATTTTCCATCACATAGCAGGCTGTAACTGTTCCTTCTCCTTAGTTTAACCAAAGATAATTAAAAAAAACCCATTGACTTTATATTTTCTTTCATGCTGATTATTCACATAAAGAGGAATACAATACTTTACTTCTTTTCAAAACCAGTGCAAGAAAGTCTACAATTCGGCAGCAATACAATTCACACAGCAGCATCACGCTCTGGTTAATTAACAGTTTTGCGTTTTACTGTCATGTGGATTTAAGCCCTCGAAAACAGAGTTGTTGTCGATGAAGTGCACTGAGCACTGATAATAAAGCATCGGTTCAGCATAAACCTGACAAGTTTTGTGGAGGATGTCCATGCCGAACTTTGCAATATCTTCTATTGTTTTACTAAATAATGTCTGTTTTGTTATAAAAGTTGTGTTTTTTGTTGATATATAAGGTAACACTATGCTATCAACGTTTCAAACGCAGTCTGGCATGGAGTTTTTCAACACGGGAACACGCTCTCAGAGAAACAACCAAACTCAGAATGAAGACTTAGAGAAATAGTTTTGTCAAACAATGTTTTAATATCTGTCAACTACTGATTGTTGTTACGTTAGTAGTTTGTTTATATAATATAATTTTAATTTTATAAATGGAATGCAGATATATGACTCTGAAACACGCTCGAAATGAAAGCCGATAAGGAAACAACAAACTCTGCCTGAGACACGGTAACTTTTCTCACCACCTGCCCGGCGTGCGGCACACCTTTTCAGGGCGTTCCCCGGTCAGTCTGGGACACGGAGCACTATGAGGGGGAACCTTACCTTCTTTACTTCCTTCTCTATCTCCATTTTGTCAGTCTGTCAGTGCGGCCTTAGATCGGTCCAGACGAAGCG
>JAPXVT010000026.1:896225-911262 GCA_029823135.1 Acanthurus reversus
GGCTGCGCCCTACTGGCGAAAGAGTGAATTACTTTCTGGTTTTCCAGCAGTATTATAAAAATATAAAGTTTGAATTCAGTGCCATATCTCACCTTAGGTAAAAATCAAACAAACTACATTCATATTACTTCATATTTCATGTCCACTTTAAGGTTCATACACATCGGGTTGATGTTCGGAACTTGTCAGGGCTGTCAGAGAGAGTTGGTGTCTCTGGTCAGTGTGTTGTGAACAGCAGCGTCAGAACTGTCCTGCACTTGTTGGAGGCTTTTTGGCCAATTGTACAAGGGAATTGTGGTGGCAACTCATTCATGAGAGCTTGTTCTTTGTGGTCTGTTTGGTGTTTAGGAGCCTTTAGACTCAAGTCTATTTAGGTTATTACGTGTTCGCGAATAAACAGAACTGCATAATCAATTTAAATGTCTTGCAAACATCTTCATAAAATATGCAAAACTATGCAAAACTGCAAAGGGAGATGTCTCTAAACCTGAAAAAAAAAACATTACAACAAAACTTTCATTCATCATCTTTTTGTCTTAATAACAAAATAAAAGCACAGCTACGTCACAGAAATAGTAAAACACTGAGTTTCCGTCGTCAGTCTAGCTGCACAGGTACAGTTATGAAGTGAGTTTCCCTTCGTTCACAGAGAATGCTGCTGACAGACTCTGACCGTGTGGCCTCTGAGCAGTTCAGGAGCAAAACTTGTTCTTATGTTTTCATGTTTTTAGCTGCAGTTTGAGCTTCTCACTGTGAAGCCAACATTATGTAACTTCAGATGTGACCTGCAGCCTCGCCACCATCGACTTTTCACTTCCCTCTTTAGCTCTGAACTCACTCACACCGAACACTCCCACACTCCCACACTCCCACGCACACACACACACACACACACACAGTGATGCATTCAAAAACATCTTCTCCTGGAACTGATGTACAGCTGCAGAGTTTCTCACACATGCCCACGGACTGATGCATCCAAATGTTACCAGGAATCACAGCATAAACACACTCAGGTTGTGTCAGTAATCCTCCTTGTATCCATTACACATCATTTTACTGCAACCATCCAACAACATGCCAACATCCTCACAGTGGTTAGCAGTTGTTTATAAAAGATCATTTTGTTTCATTTTGATCTTATTTAATGACCCTCAGTGACTTGTATAAGAAACACGAGGAGCCAGACGATCAGACAGGCTGTTAAAAGTCCTCCAAGTTAGAGAAGCAAACAAAGCGAGTGTTCAATAACCGTTTGTTGGGACAGATTATTACTCACTCTTTATGTTTGCTCACTCTCACGTTTTCCTCCACACTAAGTGCCTTAATTAATCTCGAGGCTGTTGGACTTTGGTTCAGCACAGCAAGACTTTCAGCCACACAACTGCAAAGCAGACAGTTGCTGTGTTGACACAGAGATGCTACCCACACAATCACATCCTGAAAACTGGGTTAGCTGAGGGAGAACCTGTCAGTGATCAGACCAGAGAACTTAAAGGTAGAGTGGTCATTCTGCAAAGCTAGCCAGATTTGGTAGCATCTCTTCAGGGCTGCATCTAAACCCAACCCTCCCCTCGGGGCTTCTTCCTTCATTCTTCTTCCTTCATTCATGTCTCATTCAGCTGTATGAAAACACTAACATTATTATCATAAACGTAAAAAACAAACAAACATTGCAACAGAAAGACAGCAACCATGCCATCACTCTTCAGGCCCTTCAACTCCCTCAGTTGTCCTCATTGCTGAAAAGCTTTACCAATAATTTCTCTGGCTCGTCTTCTTCAGTGCTTTAAGTGTTCTGGTACGCACCAGTTCACAGTATCCCCACTTGTTTTACCCCCTGGTGTACCGGGACTTTTTACTGCGTATCGGGACCTCTTGCAAGCTCCCAGTACCCTTTCCTGTCCGCTCCATATCAGAGTGTCTCTTTGTGATTTTAATGATACTTAAATTGCCTTAGGGCCCACCACATGACACTCACCTCTCTCTTTTCTTGCATACTAAGTGATGCTCACTCGTTTGTTCTCACGGAAGTGGAACGTCACATTAATGCTAACACACGAGTCACAACAATGTTGGATAAACAGGGAAAAGCAAAGGAATAAAAAATAGACAGTAATGTTGCCATGACTCCAAAAGGGCACATAGAGAACATGAACCAATACAGATTCTGATGATGACACTGCTCTCTGACAGTCAAATATATTTAGACAAATATTGAGGCTGAAAACTAAAAGCAGTTTGTTTAACAAATCAATTTTGTGAAAATCAGCATTATCTTCTAGAATCTTTTATTCACTGTAGAAATTCAGAACATAGAATATTTGCCAATACCGGCCACCCAATTCACATGCCAACAGGTGAACAAGGTGACCACCAGCGCTTTTTCTCTCCACTTAAATCACTGGTCCTCTTGATTTGTACACACTAACTGAAAAAACTAAGCCTGACTTACTTTTTAAAAGTTAGTTGGGAGCAATAAAACGACAGAATGAAAAGAAGAGACTCACTTGAACAGAAAAACAGGATCTCCTTACTATTAACCAAAAGAGAGAGAAAGCTCCGACCAAAACTTTCTTGTTGACCAAATAAATTACATTCACACTGACAGGAGCTACTGGAGAATAAATGTAAAAAGTCAAGGGAGTGAAGCTCTGCTGTTCTGAGTCCTATGAGCCCTGATGCAGCTGCACAATGTTTCTGGATTATTTTATCAAACTATAATGTGTCTCTGTGTCTGTGGCAAAAGTTCACTAACTGCTGACAAGCCGCTCTTACACAAGCCAGCAATAGATACATGAGTTTTAATTGTGCTGCTTTATGAGTATGAGGGACAGCAATACCGTCAACTTGAAAGCAAAGAAGTTTTCAAAAAGTCCATGTCATTAAGTTAATGAGCCAACAAAAGATCCTCATTCAGCAGTAGCCATGACCTGAGGTCGACCTTTATCCTCAGCAGCATGGACAAACCGTGTCAAACAGACATCTGAGTCTCTTAAACACAGCAGCAGAAGTCTTCTTCCGCGCTTCACTGTACATCACTTTCCCCCGAAGGTCGAGTTCAAAAGCAGCAGTGAAAGAAACTTTTACAGCAGGTGAAAAAACAGGGACTTTGTCTGACGAGTGTGAAGCACAGAGTCGACGTGTCCTCAACTGCTCAACTTGTTTTCTGTTTACGATGCTTTTGTCTTACATAATGCCAATGTGAGAGCTCTGTGTTTACTGTTACCATGCTCAGATGGTATTTACAATTATTCTGAGAAATATAAGTTACCAAGGGAATAAAGCAGTGAAATAAATACAAAGGCTGCCGTTGTGTTCTGAATTCAGTGTCCTTAGCTCCCCTCATCAACAGTACAGAAGGCTATTTTCTCCTCTTCATATCCATCTTTCTCACTGTCTGCCTCTCCATTTCTCCCAGAGTTCATTGCTCAGTGGGGGGCTTCAGGTGTCCGACTGGTGCCCCCATCACTGCATGTGTGCGTCTGTGCTGAGCGATGAAACATGGCGACATACACGGGTCTTTCTCCCTCTGATGTTTTTCTCATGCTGCATCTCTCCCCACCAACACACACCTCCACAAAATCACTCATTCACTATCTCCCAGCGGGGAGAAGGAGGGGGTGATCAGGATGAGCCCCACTCACAGTGGGGGGGGGGGGGGGCTCTTTGAAAAGATGAGTGAGGACGACCACACACCACAGGAACCCACAGCACAGGAGACGACAGAGGAAAGAGGAGAAATCCAGACTGATGAATTACAGCAACAAGGTTTATGTGAAAGAGACAGAGGGATTATTTTATTGACAGCTGAAGTGAAACCTGAACTTATTGTGTTTCAGGAGGTTCGCTCCATTTCTCCAGATAGAGAGAGTAAATGAGAAACAATGTAAGGTTGTGAAAATTAAGTATGAATGTTTTACTGTTTCAGGCATGTTTCACCAGAGCTTTTTGCAAACATTCCTCATATGATTACAAAAGAGCAAAGTCATTTCATGTCCAGTACAGCAAAGAGAAGTTTTTCAGAGGAAAAACAGGAAAGTAGGCAGCAAAAACAAACACTTGAAATATGAACCAAAAAAAAAAATGGTTCTGCACTTGAAACTGATATGCATTATGTCTGAAAAATGAGTGGATTGCTTGTTCCACGGTTACTAATCTTTTTGACATTTTGCAAGTTCCACTCATCATCTTCAATTAAAAAATAACTTAAATCAGAGACACTTTTGTCGAAGTCATTAGCTAAAGTCCCACCACTCAGCAGTCGTCTTAGGAAAACCCTGCAGCAGTTAATTCAGGCTAACAAGGCAGCTATCTAAATGAACAGGGAGAGAGCCATAAGTTTGGCTACTTTGCCCCAAAATTAAGTTCTAAAATGCATTTTCCCCAAAGGTTACATTTCTTCTGCAGGAGCAAGGTTTCACAACACCGCCCTCTTTTACAGATCAATCCAGAGTGAAGCACAATTCGCTGGATGTTTAGCTGGTCCAGCTGTTGTAGAGGCAAGTGTGCAAAGCATGCAAGAGCACATGGCCTGGCCGCTGGCCTGCAAGCCTGCAAATTTTTAAAGTCAACGCTGAGACTATGTGCAGGATAAAGCTGTTTTATTCTACTGGTTAAAAATGTACAGCACCAAAATTATGCGTAGAGATGAACCAGAATAGGTGGGTGCATGTCAGTGAGTCACGAGTCTGGGTTTTTTTGTTGTTGATTTTGTTTTGGTTTTTTTTTTTTTTTTTTGGTTCCAAAATTGACCTACGTTTAGAAAAATACAACCCTTATGAAGTGACAGTCATATTTACACATTGACTCTGAAACTTTCGTGTGTCCTTTTTCTTCGGAACAGGTTTGATTTTTTTTCGCATCCTTCAACATCGTTTAAAGGGTTGTTTAAACGAGAGCGAGAGAAAGTCTCTGTGTGTGTCTCTACCTCAAACATGCTGGCAGCTGCTGTTCTGGATCAGTCGGTTCGCTGACATTGGTGGTCTTTTTTTTAATGTGTGCTTCCAGTATAGCTAACAGCATATCAAACTGGATCACTGACATTCGGAAATACACCTGGAAGCGATCGGGATAATTCTGCAGCTCCTTTATCAGCAGGTGAAACTCTCCTCGTTCGTCTTGTTTTTAGGAGTGGATGAACCCAGTATTTTTCTTTTCCTTTTTTCAAGAAGTGACAGAACCACAAATCATCCTCACTGCTTGGCAACCTCATTTTGTCTCATACTGCGAGTTTTCGCAATGAGAAGAAAAATAAAAGCATCGGACTCAGTGTGCAAGTTTTCTGTGAGTAACGTTTCTTTGTTTTGTTTTATTTTGTTTTATGAATTTAAAATACGGATCCAAGAATAAACAGACTGAGTGTGCAAAGGCCTTAAAACAGCTACAGTGACTGTAAGAGCTGTAATTGCTCAGTGTGGGCTGATTGTTCAGACTGAATACAACATGAAGCTTCTTTTAATTTTTCATTACAACACATCTTGCAAAGTTATGGCCACTGTGAAGCTGCTCATCACGGTCACTCCAAGGCTCTCCTGAAACATTCATTTGAAAGTTTCTCCATAAAACGACTCTTAACGCTGTTTGTGTCACTGCCAGCAGCTCTGCTTTAGAAAGCCTGGGGATTCATTAACTGTGTTTGTGTCTCTGTTGTGTGCGCTGTGCCTCCACATATATCAGCTGTCCCTAAGTGATGATTTCATGTGGGTGTCTCCTGCAGCACTATTGATTGGTTTGTCATCTCCGCAAACACGTGCTGGACTCGAATCGAACAGTCCAACATTAGTGGAGGCTAATTGCTTGTCCTGGCTGCTGTTATGAATCTAATTCAGCCATTGTGTTTGCGTAGATGGAGCTGGTGAGACGGATTGACCACGAGCCTGTCTGGGTGTCAACTGGTGCTTAGGAACTCATCACAAGGGTCACATCCATCACTCACGCTGCAGCAGAGAGCTAATGGAGTCAGCGTCCATTTCAGAGAGAAACCATTAGTGTTAGCAAGGCACTCATAAACACATTTAAAATATTATAATCCGCCACTTCACCTCACACGTGAGCTGTGGTTGGGCAGTTGGAGTCAGAGGTCACAAGAAAGAGAACCTCCTCCTCCACTTTTCAGGAGGAGTTGGAAGCTCGGGTCATGCCAAAAAAGCTCTGAGGCCGAGGTCGAGCTGCGATTTGGGAATGTTTGACTGTAAATGAGACGTGATGTGCACAGAGATCTGGCTGCTATGTTTGTTCTAGCTGTGGTAAAGTGAGAAAACAGGAGCCAGAGAACAGCTCATATCAGGCAAACATCAGCATTCACAGAGCGAGTTCGCAGCCTCGGGCCGATCAGCTGGGCTGCTGCCGAGTGAACTCTGACGTGCAGTGAGATCTTAACAAAAATAAAAAGTCAAATGCAATAAATGCATTCATTAAAATTCACTTTATGGGCTAATAAAATGTTTTGTTCAGCGCTGGCAGTTGGAGCCAAACACAACACCCCGTTAAGTTTGCTGGATCTCGTCTGTGATCGTAACATTTAAGTCGCTGTGTGACATTTTCAAGCAAACAGTAATTTGGTGGGCCTTGAAATTTTTATTGTGCAACCACAGTTGGCCTCAGGCTGAGGAAAACACCTCGAGCTGCTCCAGTAAGTTGCGCTAATGTTTCGAGGGGCAGTGTTTCAGACTAACTCACCTCTCTCCAGTTAACTGTGATGTTTCCACAGCAGAGCACATGAAAGTTTTTAAAGGCAGGAACACAAATGACAAATTAAAGCTTGTTTTTGTTGGATTATATCAAACATATTTGCTATCAACTGAAATTGGGATTGATAACATTTCATTTATGACCAGGAGAAAAAAAACTGGTCAAAACTGCAACTAAGCCACAAATTTCAGTGTACTGAGTTTTTTCATAATGCACTTATTTTGTCGCAAGATTCAATATATTGTGTAAAGTCTAGTTCAAATATTAAAATAATGTACTTAAAATTGAAAGTCTCAAACACACCATGATATTTACACATTAAATAACCTGCGGGTCAAGCTGGTCTGGTTCTCTTTGTTATTTCAGTGCTTAGTTTTTGTTTAATTTTCATTTGAAAAAAATTGATCCAATCTTTCAGACAGAAATCATTTGAAGTTGATGCAGACTAGCTAATACAAACACTGTATGGGGAAAAAAAACATGACCATTCTTAGGGAAAAAAATATAATAAACACCTGATATTGAATAGGCTCATCAAATTGGATTAATCTTTATTTTATGATATTTTTAAGCACAATTCAAGTAATTGGAGGGGAAAATTTCAAACACGTTCCCTTCATCACAGAGGCACGTAACCTTGGTGAGTTAATTTTAATATTTGTTGAACACAAAAACTAGACTTTACACCATCTATTGAATCTCATGACAAAATCACCGTAAGTTAAGCTAAAGAGATTGGGTTTGTCTGTGTGACTTCTTGACTCGCCTGTCACAGAAGTCATGTGACTAGAAAGTTGCTAGTTTGAATCCAACGTTACAGGAGTCCTTGAGCAGCATTCATTTAAAGGAGCCTGCAGCTAGCTGTGCAACACTGTTTGCACTGCAAGACCTCTATTGTGTATGTGTACAACCATTAAATGTGAAGTCATGCTCAGTTGTCTCTGCTCAGATAAATGTTGAACTAGGAAAATGTGTCCCTGGTTAGACTGAACATGGTGTTCTCTCTCTTTATCCATTCTCCCACGCCATGTGTTTCCTTTTAGCCGTGAAAAGGAAAAGCATTTTGTCATGAAGACTCAATAAAAGTACAAATTAAAATGAAGTAAATTTTCTCTTTTCTGCTCTGTGGCTGTAGGTGCTTCTTCAGAGAGTAAATAATCGCGTGAACTTGTCTGTAGTAAATCTGTCAGTCACACAGTCTGCCATTAATACTCCTACGTTTATTCTTCCTCCCACTTTGATTTCTGTACATTTCAGACAGTGCAGTAAAGTGGGCTACTTATTTCACTCTCCATTTCTGTCATATAAGCATTAACTGAAACTGCAGTTCAGAACTCACACTGTAAGTGATGCATCAACTCCATTTTGTATTTGCACTTCAACTCAAATGCCACCTCAACCTGTGCTGACACCTTAACTGAGATTTTCATTCTTTCACTTCACCTTTTTTTTTTTTTTTAGCTCATACACCTCAACTGAGACTTCAGCCACACTCAGTGCTTCCACTTCAACTGACACTTCAATTCTATGCAGTGTTTACACTCAACTTTGTCAGAAATCAAGTGACAGTTAAAGTCCTTTCACACACTTAAACCTTGTTTCCACCGAGCAGTCCAATCAGTTCAGTTTGCGTCACGCAGAAGTTGTTTTTGTTGTCAAAAATAGTGAATGCCTCCAATAGAACCACTTTATCCTGTCCCATTTTTTCGTTACCCCTCTTTTGAGATACCTTAACACCGATCCAGCGCTAAAAAGTGGAATTAAAATGCTTTGTTTTTTTCCAGAAGTCTTTTGTCTGGAAGAAATGTGGCTTTAACCTCTCAAAATTTACCCTTAAGCTGATTCTTCATCTTAAAGCACTTAACACCTCAATTTACAAGTCGAACTCCTTTTGGAACTTAATCCCAAAGGGACATTTCAGTTTCTTTTAGCACTTATATCACATTCAAAACTACTGTAGTGATGAAATTATCGTGTTTCAGTGCTTCAGCTTCGGTTCCCACATCAATCCATTCATTTTTTAGTTGTTCAGTCTGTTTCAAAAGCTCCAAATAATCAACAGTTTGGGGCATTTATGCTTTTTCAAATGTCTTATCTGCAGTTGTACCATCAAGTACACGGACATTTTTAACAGTAACAATTACCAAGCTGCTTGTCTTAGTCTGCTTTCACTATTTGCATCCTGTTTATTTTCAGCAGGGTGTTGAAGCAGGCTAGACACTTACAGGCGCCTTTAATGTGATATTATTTTAATAGCCCATTGTTTTCGGTGACATTTCCTCAATTAAATTCCAGGGTGTCACAATGGTGATTTGATTTGCTGTGGGTTTCGTCTGGAATGCAATGAATTAGATGAAAGCTCAATTCATGGCAGACCTGAGCACTGCACTTACGTCAAGGCAAACGCCCGCAAATGTGGAGCACAAAGCCCTGAAAATCAATCAGCTGAAGACTGGTCTTCTTTCTCTCTTGCTTTCATCTCTAGCTCTTAAAAGGTCGATCACACTTGGTGCCTACGCAGGTCGCTGCCAAGAGTGTCCACTCCAACGGTTTGCCCCAGCATCACGTGGGAAATTCAAGAGAGGAAGAATGGACGACAGATGAATGTGTCGGTAGGGCACATGCGACAGCTGGGAGCCAGACTGAGCCCAGCAGGAGAGGAAGAGGAAGGAGAGAGGATGAAGAAGAGGAGAGAGGGCAAACACACCCACTGGAAGTTCTCTCTGGACATCCATCAAGTCTGGACTCTACCCTGCGGCACATTGTTCAACAGCTGGATATTCTCACGCAGGTCAGTTATAAGTAATGCAACAAACTGTCAAATCAAGATACTAGCAAGGCTTGAAATCCCAGAAAACTTCATTAAAAAATGTGAAATTGGTGTGTAAGAGTGAAAGGAGGGTCAGGAAATTGCTGCTGAAAGTTAATCATCAATCTGAAAGGTTTAAAATCCCAGCGTCAGATCACACTTATCCATCAAAATGTCCTTGACACAAGATCTAGATTGCAATAAATTTTAAAATAAAAAAAGTCATAACAGTAATCAGTCCACTCCCTCAAACTTGCAGCATATGAGGCCAAGTCAAATATAGACATAAAAAACAAACACAGAGGGCAGTGGGAGGTTTTATGGTTTACCTGTTTGAACAGGTGTCACGACAGACAGAAACACAGTGGGCTGATGTTTTAGCCGGAGGTAACAGTGTTTTTAAAGGGAGGATTTATGTGTCCAGTTTGTTTAAATTCATTGTTTTTTCTTATTTAATTTTTATATATGGTTTATTTACAATAACTTTCAGTGATATTTCATTACCTTTCTATATGCTCTCCTCTAATATATGCACATTAAGGACTTGGTGGTGGAAAACTTGGCGCTCTAATTCCGACTTGGCAGTTACGCCCGTTGCACCTCGAGGGCTTAACCCTTCCTCGCTCTAAGTGTGGTTGTAAATCTTGCGCCTGGTCAGGAGGAGGCATAAAGTCAAAATTCTAGGCCATGTCTATAGCAGCAACACAGCTTGACATTGGCGTGTCTCATACATTTGTACAACAAGCAGTCATTAGATGGGAGAGAGTTATTAGCGACCCAGCGAGGGAACCAGGCTGGAGGACAGCCCCATCACTGCCATGGCACTACTCCGCAGTGACCAAACGCATCCGATAATGGGAAAAGTAAGGTGAAAAAAAACACCCATCGATAACCCCACATCTCTGGACGTAAACCCTGTTTGACTGATGAAAAGCACACATGGAGTTATTCCCAAGGCTGCCCATGTTGGCCAGGCAATATTTGTGCATCCCGGAGATGTTTTATTAGGCTCATCTGCTCGTTTGCATTGTGTTTCATGAACTCAACTAATGTGTAGCTTTAAGTGAATAACACGTAAACTGAGGAAAAGACGTGTTTTTTGGCTTTGATCGTTAACATTATCACTTATCGGTCAAGGAAAATGCATGCCATTTGCAACCCTAATCTGAACTCACTGAAAAGCTGTTACCAAACTTGAGGTTTGTCTCAGACCACAATGCAGCAACCCACATTGCAACTGCGTTTTTACACAAACGGTAGCAAGCCAGCAGGTGAATGTATCCTGGCAACAGGAGTGAGTGTGAGTGCTGAATGGGTGTTCCACATGGACACGCATGGCTAAGACTGCACTAAAATTCTGTTGGTGCAACCAGCTTAGAATCCACTCTTAAGACTGGTCTAAGAGTTACGACCAGTCTTTAAGTAAGACCAGTTGGTGCAAGCGGCCCCTGATTTTCTACCTCTGTAATAATTTTATGACGTCTTTGTAATTATTGTTCTCCCCCCACCCCACCTCCTCAAACACAGACTGTTTCAGTGCTAGAGGAGCGTCTCACTCTGACTGAGGACAAGCTGAAGGAGTGTCTCTTCCACCAGTCCCAGATTCTCAAGGACGTGCAATCATCAGGAGGGAGTCGGAGGACGGAGAGCGAGGGGACGAGCGGATCACCTGTTCATTTCACTTGAGGACGTCCTCGCCCTCCCTTAGACTGCGCTACAAACACGGCTGGACGCGAGTGTTTGCGTTTATGTTTATGTACATATGTGTGTCACTCTAAATGTCCACCTCGGTGGTCTCTCTCAGGGGTCAGTGGGTTAATCAGGATCCGGGCTGGGGGTCGTTTTGTGTGTCTGTGTGAGTAATAGCAACATATTTTCTCCGTGTCTGTCTTCGCCTCTTAAGGATATCCAGCTGCACAGCCAAGCACAGTCAGGCTGGGACATTCCACACTGTGTGTGTGTGTATGTGTATATGTGTGTGTGTGTGTGGGTGTGTGTGTGTGGATATGGATGTTACATCCAGTCAGACAGCTGCAGCTATGAAAACAGACGAGCCTTGTCTGCTCTGTGACCTCTGTGCGTGTGTTTGTGTGTGTGCGTGTGTGTACATTTGTGTGTGAGCACATGTTTTACAGTCGACTGCTTCTGCGATGACATCTTTCACTGTGATCTGTTTGTATCTTCGCATAATGCCATTTAATTTTAAAACCGAGCACTGCTACATGTTGCCTCAAACACACGTCATATAAATACACTTTATATGAATAAACGATAAAGAAAATTGCACTAATCTCATGAGCATTGTCTGAATTCTTTGTCCACACAGTGTGTCTCAAAGTGCCTTTCGTTTCCACATTTGACTGTGAGACGTTTGGGCAGACGCTCGCCCAGCATGGAGACTTGAGCTGTTTATGTTTTTCAAGAGGTGGAGGTTTGATGAGCGATGCCCCGGAGTCGAGAGGAAGCAGTGAAAAAGCCACATGAAGGGGGAGCTCTCCTCTGGCTGCTGTTTGCTCTTCTTACCACATCCCTCACTTCCTCCCTGGCTTTACTGATTTTCCTCCTCCTGCTTTTTTATCTCCCTCCCAGCTACATAGCGAAGTCCGGCCTGCTGAGAGAAGGGATCAGTTCTGTTTAATGTGACGTTTAAAACATGGTTCATATGGAAGTGCTCAGAGGAATGAAAAGTATTTCAGATGTTGAAATACTTAACAGCGCAAAGTGATGATGTCTAAGACTCTTTGTGGATTGTTCTTGTTAAACTGAGCTGAACCCGAAAGGAAATGAGAATCAGCCAAGATGACCTCACTTTGCAGAAATGTCCCCTGAAGGCCTCCGACTGTTTCCATACAAGTGGAAACAACAACACAAACAAACTGGGCTGAAAAAACCTTTTGTGTACTAAAGCGGGAGGGAGAGTCACAAGCGAGCGTTTAATGACCAATTTCCACCTTCACTTCCACTTCCATCTCATTAAGTGCACAGAGGCCTTATTTTACAGTGCACACACCAGCACAGTGTAAACCATTATATGGGTGTGTGTGTGTGTGTATGTGTGTTCTGAAGTGCACTGTGAACATGATCCATTAACCTGTTAATAGCTTCCTGGAGGAGGAGCTTCCTGTTGATATTGCGGAAGGAGCTCTAACAGCCGAAGCCGTTGACCTGCCTCCAGGCGAACGCGAGCTCACAGGTTACTACTGAACTGTTTGGTTTTCTTTGTTTGTCCTTTTAGTTTACAGGCAGCGAAAGTATTTGTGGAAGCAGTGTTTACATATTTGTAAGTGTCACACATACTGTATGTTGATTTATCAATCTCATATTAGACTTTGATTCGTCATCATTTATTCGTGGCCTTTGCTGCTGATGTGATGATGTAATGTGAATAACATTCAGAAGACGTACAATAAACACAGAAACCGTGAACTCTTGCAGATTCTCGTTCATTTTAAAGGGTCAGTTCAACCAAATTACCAAAAACATTTTCTCCCTTACCTCTGTGGTATCTTGCCGTGCAAACTGTCGACATGTTATTTGTTCAGGATTTGAGATAGCAGCCATCATCCCAAAGAAAAAAAAATTATAAGCAAAGAAACACTGTCCAGAAACTCAGGATAATCTACAGGTTACAGGCTGTTTTTATATTGGAACTACTTTCAGTCACAGAAATCTAAACTGTCCTCAAAAAAAAATGAACCGACTCTTCAAACTGCTAAGTTACCCTTTTAAAAGGCTAAAACTTGAAAGATTTTATTAGTTTGTTTTCTGTTCACCAGCGGTTTAGCTCAGAGGTTTTTCAAACCTAAAATTCAGTAAATTATGACTTTGCACTGCTTTTGTTGCAAAAATAAGTTTCTGTATTAAGAAGCTCGTAATTGGCCTCAACATCTCTGTGCATACCATCATTTTACTCCACGTGATTAAGTTGTTGCCTCTTAGCCGGAACTAGACAGAAAGTAAACATTATCTTTGCTCTCAAATGAATAAACAGACCCTCTTCCTGTCCTCATCTTCCTCCTGTGCTCTTTTCTGTCACTTCCTGCCTTTTGCTGAAAAAGAAACAGGATCATTTTTTCGGAAATTCCCCTTTAACCTCCTTCAGGGGATGAAGCGGTAAACTGAGGTCAAGGACAAAAGAGGAGGGAGGGGAATGAGGAAGAAGAAGAAACAGAAGACAGGCCGGAGGAGAGGAAGACCCCCCACCCACGCCTATTGAGTTACAGTGAGTCTCACTCTGACTTCAGGATATGGCCTTAACAATAATTGATTGTAGTTTATCTATTCACACACACACACACACCCAGTGACACCTGTTCAAATAGGTGCAAGAGGGGACAGGTAAATAGTGAAACCTGCACACTGTTCAACTAGTGGCTCCTCTGTTTGTTTTTTATGTCTCTGTTTGACTTTCCTCAGCAGGAGAAAAAGACGCCTGTTTGCCAGAAGGGTTTAACAGCCTGCTTCCGTTGCCTGGCCTATAAAAAAAACAAACAGGTTTCCACTTTTACATGATTGGCAGTTAAAATTCTTACTGCTGTTCTGGTAAAATAACAGCAGAGGTCTTGCGGTGCAGGTATAACAGCTTGATATGCATGCGGGACTGACCTGCTGTGTAAAGAGAAACACTGACCTGCGTGCAGCATCCAAGAGCTCATCATTTCAGTAATTCAGCCATATTTCCAGGAGAAATCCATCATAAATCTCTGAACTGCTGTTGGCGATCGGCATAATGTTAAGGCCAAATTTCATGTACTATCCTGTAGCTTTATTCAAGAAAATGATTTACACTTTAAATGGTAAATTACAGCACAAAAGATTTCAGGGGCCACACCATACAGCGAATCTTTGTTTCATCAGCATCCTTGAAACTGTGCCACATAGTAGTCTAATTAGCATTTACATAGAAGAGGAAATTGTTAGATAACTGACAAGTTGTTTTCATTCTGAGGCTTTTTTTAAACATGTCACACTAGTACAAATTCACACTTGAAAGATGCTGAATCATTTGACTTTTTTTTTTTTTTTTTGGCCTTAAAATGTGATGACAAATTTGAGGATTTTGAGCACTTGACATCATCAACTAATTGGTTATGTCAATCCAAGAAATTTGGCATTACAATTTGCTTAAAATTTAAAGGGATATTTCACCCAAATATGAAAATTCTCATAATCCACCCACCCTCATGCCGATGGAAGGTCGGGTGAAGTTTTTTGGTCCAAAAAACACTGGTGGCCTTTCACAGGTAAAGGACATTGCCGTAATCTCCCATATAATTGAAGTGAATGGTGACCAAGTTTAAAAAGAAAGAAAAATACGTAATAAAACCATAAAATGCCTCCAAGTTTAAAGTAGGCTAATCAGAGTGCCCTGAAGCCTCGAAATGCAAAGTTGTTCAAAAAGTTGTTTCTATGGGCATGAGGGTAAGTACATAACGACCAAATTTCCTTTTTTTCAGTGAAACAATTGAACTTGAGAAATGTTTTTAAGATACCACAATTATTATTAATAATAGAACATAAAGGAATTTGTTTTGA